>JMFS01036069.1:0-16363 GCA_000699545.1 Podiceps cristatus
CCCCCGTTTTCTTTAGGTTTTCTGTCCTGTAAAATAACTTTTATTTGATTTATTCTAATCAGAAGGAAATACGGACTAACTCCTTCAACAAGATTTAATATCTATACTGGGAAGCTAGTTAAGAGTTCACATAGAGCTTAAAATTCCTGGAACCAAAGACTTTTACTTCAATACAACATCTTGTAGATTGACATAGCATTTCCAGTTGGTGGTAGAACTTTCCATTTTTTTTTTTTGTTTTAATTTTTAATTTAGATTTAGTATCTAACTTCTTATACGTGCAACATTTCCTAAAGGATGCTAAATTTCTAGCACTGTTATTGTCTAATTGCATAACACTTCTTTTCCAAAAAAAGACATTTTTTACATGCTTTTTATAAATCTAACCTAAAAGAAAAAAACCACTTTAAATAAAAGCATATGGTAGAAGCTTATCCAAGAAAGTATCAGTGTAGATCCAGCCAGCATTTTCTAACTTTCAACACCACATTGCATACTGGAAAATATTAAAGCACCTAGTTTGAGTGTTATGTTACACATACTCCTATGAAAATACTTCTCATAAAATTAAATTATAAATAATAAAACATACTCCACAATCAAAGCATAATGAAGGTTAAGCTAAGTCACTGTTTCTAAACTAAAATTCAGTCCAATTTCCTGATTTCCTCTTTCAGCTCAGTGAAAGGGTAAGACAACATGTACCATGCACAGCTTCCTAAGAAGAAGATGCTCATGTAAGTTCTGGGGTGTTTTCTGTTAATTTTGTTTTTTCTTAGGTGGCACAAAGAGAATAGATTTCAGATGTGAAGTCCTGTGTGTCAAGGAACACTCTGTGTAAAAATCCAGTACCAAGAAATTCCAGTAAAGGCAAAAGATGGGCAGGACAGACACTCATCGTGCTGATTCCCTCTTGTATAAGATCCCTCCTCTCTGGGACTAAAGTCAGAGCAAGCCTAGTTCAATTACTCTGAACGTAAAGTGGTGGGAACTGAAACCCTCTGGCTGGGGTGGGAGAAGTCCGAGGAAGATAGCACCTGTCTTCTTTTCCTTTCCTCTCTTATTTCTGTCTTTCCTCTTCTCTCTCCCATGAAACACCTCCATTCTGGCAGCCAGGAAATAAGGATAACAACCTTTTGGAGACACTCAAACATGGCTGGGGGGATGAGGAGGTCCAAAGGGTGCAGCTTGGGCTGCATTCAGGTACCCTGAACGTGGTGGTGGCCAGCAGGCTGGCCAGGAGCTGTCTCTTCTTTCTCATCTTTCCCTTCCTCCCTCAGAAAGCCAGAGAAAGAGGGCAGGGGCAGGCAAACCTCTGCACTTTCTGCAAACAGGTGCAGGACGTGTTTGGAGGAGAACAAACTTGTCTGCAGTTTGTGGTGCACTTCCAGATATTAAACCCTCTCACCTAGCTCAGGACTTAGGACAGGCGACTTGTCCTCAGCAAGTTGTTACTTTTTCCTATGTGACTGCCTGTGACAAACAGCTGTTGGTAAGCTGAATCCCACAAAATGCTGGGAAACAAGGGAGAAAGAAGAGTAGGGCTTGATAGATTCTGTATTCTGAACATATGATTACTGGTACCTTACCGTGAGAAGTTTACTATTTCTTTAGAATATACAGCTTCAGTGAACTTCAACTGAATTTACACCATGATAGATTTGAAGTTTAAAATCCTCCTGGGCACAGCTTCATTCCCCTCCCCCCGCCACTGTCTGTTCCTTTTTTGTCTATTTTGTTTCATCACCTCCTGTATTACAACTAAACTGAAAGGTATTTGGGATAAGGACCCTATTTTTCCAACACATCTGAATTGTGCCTACTACAATGGAGAGAGCACTCTTGAAAAGAAATCCTCTTGAGCACACACTAATAAAATACAAAATAAGAATATAGTTCTTATACTCTCCAATAAGGTTAAATGTTGTATTGCATTACTTTGGAGAAATACATGCAGCCTGAATGCGTAAAGGGAATTATAACATGATACACACTTTAAGTACACATACACAGTTGCAAGTTTTTATATAACTACAAAGTATGAATAAACCCTATTGCTCTCTCTCCATCTCATCTGTATTAATTGTCTATTTCTTATAATTGTATAATTATTTAGAGAAGGATGCCCCCCTTCTGTGCAAAGATATAATAAATGGGCAGAGAACTCTGAATATCAGTGACAAGGAGAAAGTGAACAAAATGCTAAATGGTGAAATGTAAAGTAGTTTAAAAACTGTAAACTTGCAGGCCACTTTAAAATACACTAAGTTTAAAGGATTTCCCATCTCAAGTTATTACTTACAAGACTTTAGAAGGATATTTCCAACAATTTCAGATCTAAATCTAAACACACCATGCAAAGGGAATGTAGTTAAATAAAGCTAGTAATAAAAATTGTTTCTGATCTTTGTTTAAAAGGTATGATTATATGTAACCAATTGGAGTCCTTAGAGGCAGACAGTTTGAATCTACATTCCCCTGTAAGATGTTTGGTGTGATATTAAGAAAGAATTCAATCATCATGAACATTCCAATGTACAAAGAGTCTTATGGGATATGAAATTCATCCCACAAAAAGCAATAGGCAGATCTGATAATCTAGAAGTGATGAAGCCGAGGGTCTTACAACATATTTTTATTTGATCCACTTTCTCTATTTTATTTTTATTTCATGGTAGTTTTCAAAGGAAGATTAACATATAAAAGGCTTTCGGTGGGACAGAGAGAATAAAGAACTTTGTAATCTCAACAGAGTGACATTTTAAAACATTTTTTTTTTCAATTCACTGGAAATTAATTTCATTAAAACAGGAGCCTGCTTACTTACTAAATGTAATGGACATTCCAAACAGTAAAGTTATGTCATGGCTATTCCTTTCATAATTTAGTTCAGCTCAGTAACATGTTGAACATCCTTCCCTTACATTGCTGCCAGCCTGATCAATCTTTCTTATTTGTATTTCCTGTTCCTTTTCCATACTTACCTGTTTCTTCACACTTTGCTTTCTTTTTCAGTTTACAGGAGCATGACTTTTACCTTGCCTTTCCTTCCCAAATATTACTGAGGAGGCAGTATAAGCAATTCAGAAAAAATTGCTAATTCAGTTTTGGTTTTCTGAATTTGTTAACATTGCTATTAATATGAATACTATCATTTTGCCTGTCTATCATCTCTAGCAGTCATATGAAGATTATACAAAAGTTAAGAAAGGGTAGTTTCAAATAAACTATAAGCAGCAAGTCAGAGGAGACAAAAAAAGGTTTAAGTTGTCCATTAACCCCCACATACTGAAGGGTACTGCCTCACTTCTCAGCAATACCTGAAAACAAGGTGCGTTTGGGTTTTTTCTGTGTTTTGTTTGATATTCCCAAAATGCACTACAACTAGTCTGTCTTTGAAGACAACACGGAACTGCAATAAGGAGACAGCACAGTTTCCAGAGCAGTGATAAATTTTACAATGTTTATCTCAAGTTACATCTTATCCCGTGAACAGGGTACAAACTCTGACTGTCCTAGTATTTTCAAAGAATGTTAGATTTACTGGTATGCGTGAACTGACTTCAAGCTCTTGTATATTAAATTCCAAGTACTGATTTTTGATCTCATTAATATAGCTTTAGGTCCAATGGTCTAAGTGTCTGTCTCTCTGCCTATATATGATCATTATAATCAAAACCAGTGGGGTGCTTTTGCTAATAAACCTTCCATAGCAAAGTCTGGGGATAAAAGTAGAGTGTTCTCACTGTAGATCCATAAAATAGCATTTATTTCAAATAACCAGCGAGGGTATTTTAAAGCTGGGTTTTTTTTTGTGGCATGCAAGAAGACTGATCTATAATCTCATGTTTTTAGATGTGTGGGTGGCAACAGTGCATATATTTACATAAACTGGAAGATGAGTGGTATTGTTCAACTTATAGTCTGGTTTTAGACTAGTAAATGTGCTAGAAAATGTTCAATTAGAACACAACATAAATAAATGTATAGATGGTATGAACACAGCTCAGCTTTATTCATACAAATATGAAATTCGGAATGTGATGAAGGAAGACATGATCTGGGATTATTCATGGGCCAAGGTCTGTGTATAGTTCACATATTCATTCATATCTGTGATTTAAATGTATGATATCAGGAAAAAAGGAAAGCGATGATGAACATAGAGTGGAAGTTACTGTTCAAGCTGTCAAACTGCTTCTTTTTAGTTATTACAGAAAAACAAAAGGAATAAATTATTTTATACCGGTAATCAACCCAAATTTCTGAGTCACTTGAGCATTTCTTTATGAGCAGATTCTGATACAGTGGTCATAAAATACATTTACTGGTGCTGGAAATTTGTGTGCTTTCCTGAAGTCTGTGTTGTGGAAAAACATTACCATGAAAACTTATTGTGACAGATAAATGCTTTGTTTTCCTGATGATTAAAATATAATGGGTGGCTTGAATTAGCACTTCATTCAGGTCATATTCAACCACAGTATTTGTGATTTGCATATAGTTTTCTACAATGGAGTTAGATATTTTTTAAAAAAAGAAGTAAAACATCTCCCCAAAACCACTCAAGGACTCACTATGGCCACAAATTGCTTGAGTGGCTGCTGGATTTTGGAAACTTTGTGAGATTAGAGATTTTTAAAGACACTCTGTAGCCTGCAAGCAAGCCATAATACCTGCCTGCCTGACTTGTGTATGTCAGCCAGGAAATACTAGAGGCCTTGATCTGCTTCCTTCCCTCTCAAAAGATGTAATTATGTAGTAGGGAATGAAAAATTAAGTAATAGATGTTAAATTCAAAAATTTCCTCTGATTAGAACAGAAGTCTGTTCCTCATTTTTTTTATTAAGTAATTGCTCAAATCTAATTCCAAGCTTCAAGTTTTGGGAATGTTCTTGGCTTATTTGTTTGCTTGGGCTTTTTTTGTAGTTTTATAAAAAGAAAGCTATAGTTGCGCTTGGGCAAGTGGAGGTTGTAGCACATGTATAAAATCTCTGTAAAGCTGGTTAAAGCATGCGGAGGAAGATGTGTAAATTAGTTTCCTAAACCCATGCAACTCTGTGCTTTAATATAGAAAGAAAAAATTCATGTGGGCCTTCTAGCTGAATGCTACCACTGCACAAGGTAAAAAGAATCACGACTAATGCTCTAAACTCAGTATGGTGGTTACTTTTGTATCTCAGGTAGGATGAAGTGGTTGGAAAGGTTGGTTAACTAGCTACTCAAAATATTATTTCACAGCACTAATAGCAGCACAAGAACATTATTAACAGCACGTTGGACATTCTTGGGTAAGTATACTTGGGGCAGACTGCCACCTAATTATAACAGTATGTGGAAGCTAGTGTAAGACAAAGCACTACTACATGGGGAATCAGTTCCCAACTCAGAGAGGCTACTTTTTCATGAAAACAATGCATCATGTGCTTGAATCATGATAAAATTAAGGAACTTAACATCCTTTTCTGAACAGGAGCATCCTTATGCAGAATATTGGCATTTGTCAAAGAACGGTTTCTCAAAATACAATTCCCTCACATGCATTTGTGATGCTGAAGAGTTAAACAGAATATCAGTTTCTTCCCCCACTCCCCAGGAAGTCAACACAAATTTAAAGATAAATGACTCCTACATTTAACTGCAAATTTTATGAGAATTCTTGGATGATGAGAAGAAGAGCAGAAAGATTAACAGAAAAAGCCTGATCAAGCAGAAGCAAATCCAAGATCAAAGTCAGGGCTTCAGGGTGTCCCTAGCTGTGTGTTACATTGAAAATTTTTCTGTCCAAATCGTTTGTGAGGACATCATTGCTTCACCCAAATATATCGGCATCTTTTCAGTTATTGGCAGTCCTTTTGCATCTGCTGCATATGTAGTGTGCAACACTGTCCAGTGTCCAGATTACTACACTGGATTACTTTCATGAAAGGTAAAAACTTTGCACTGAGCTGTGATGTACTTGCACAGAGATTTGTCCTCCATGACTCAGCACGGTGAATTGCAGTTTGCAATTGGCTCTTGTTCCATGAAGAACTTTATTGCCAGCAAAGTTTGCAACCTCACCAGTCACGACCCTTCCCATTATCATTTATGAAATAATGAATGGCAAGATCTTTTGACTGCAACACTTGATCCTAATTCCTACACTTTGATGCCTCATTTTTAACCAATTATTTATCCTTTCTAGGACTTTGCCTTCTCATTGCATAGCAGTTTAACTTCTTTAAATTTTTGGTGAAGACTCCTGTTGAATGCTCTCTTAAAATTCCAGCACAGTCAATTCAACACTTACAAAAAGCAACAGGATTATTGCGCATCAATAGACAATACAACTGATGAAAAGACAAAATGCTTTGAGAAGCAAAAGAGTAATAAAATATTCTCTATACAGTGAATGTCCAGCAAATCCAGTACAGAAGTATGACAGACCTGTAATGCCTCTGGACCCCAGAAATTTTCTCTCTTTGGAATTCTGTGAAGGACCTAATCCAGTCTAATGACCGTTGGGTTTGTGCAGATTGCACAGATACAATGTAGAGAGATAAAAAGCAAAAAAACCTGGATTCATCCCACATACCTGTGGTCAAGGTAGACAGTAGGCAAGAACTGGTGAAAAACAGGACCTCCAGAGGGCAATTCTCATTTTAGGTGTTCTAAATACCTTCTGGAGATTTTTAACCTTTCTGTATTGCCACAGAGCCCTAAATTATATATCTCAGCCCGAGTCCAGTATTTGGAACTGTCATACCTGTATTGCAGTATGGAAGCACCTTTATGAGTGCCTGCTTTCTGAATCCTTTGTCATGGGGAATTTTTTTATTTTCATCTTTCTCTTCAACACAAATGACATGAGTAGACTAGATACAACCTAAAGTCACTTTCTGTCTAGCTTTCACTTTCCCCAGATCCAAAGAGAACATATAATTTGCAGTGTATCAGACTCCTTTGGCAATTAAATGGCATTATTGGCTAATATTCTCTTACTTTAACATTTTTTTTTTTTTTTTTTTTTTCTTCAGAACTTCCAGAGATTGAAAATTATCATATACTGTGCACTGATTAGCAGCTGGTAAATACAGCCAATTATCTTCCTTGGAGATAAATTCAAAATTAAATAAAATTTCCAGTAAAATGAAATTTATGGACTTCCACTCATAGTCTAGGAGAAGAGATACATTTTCAATTTTAACATACAATTGATCATTATATAATCATAACTGCATCAGCGATCCATGCCCTCACTCAAGTCAGAACAGAATTCTCATCAGCCTCATGCCACTTGGCAGCCTTGTCAGGTCTTTAGTCTTTATGCCAAAGTACAGAACACTGACCAGGAACATTAACACTAGAGACCACCCCATAATCTACACATTGCAAATGGATTTTTCCTTAGCATCTTTACCTTGAAAGTGACAGTAATAAGATGTGTCATATTATTTAAAAGATACCACAGAGTGCTCTTTGAAATGGCGACATAAAAGAGATTACAATGACTAGGGCTTGAAGCCAATTTGAACCGAGTGATTGATTCTACAGGCAGAAGAAAAAAAAAGAATTTTTCATAGATGACAACAATGAATGCATAATTCAGTACATTAAGGACTCCTGAGTGAAAATTCAGCCTCTTTACACATATGTATATATATGTATATGTAGATGAGCAACCTGGTCTAGGTAATGGTGTCCCTGCTCACTGCAGGGGGGTTGGACTAGATGACCACTAGCGGTCCCTTCCAACCCAAAACATTCTATGATTCTATGATTCTATGTGTGTGTGTGTATATATATGTATATTGTTCTTGGTATTTCTTATGTTCAGCCTCTTTAAATTTCTCCTTATATACAAGGAAACTATTTTTGATGCACTGAATGCCAAAAATAATTACCTGGCATTCTGCCCTTGTGCATTAAGCCCAGTACCTCTCAATTAAAAAAAAACCCCTAATTTTAATATCTGACAATTTGGCTAAGATATTATTCCATAAACATACAAATATTTTAATATTCTTCTTTCTTATTATTGCCTAATTAGAAAGAAACATTTTACATAGTCACAAGGATAAGACTGGGGCAGGGAGCTAAACAATTGCAAGAAGCTGCTCTGTGTATTTCTGTGGTTTGGAAATAGTGCCAAGTCGGAAGGAAAAGACATTCTCTGCATTTTCTAAAGCAAGATAAATACAGAAAAGAAATATAGATGAAAGATGGAACTGCTATCTATGGACTCTGCCAGATTCCTTGGCTTTTTGGCACACCTATTGAAGCTGGCAGACTTAGCCAGTAGCAATCTTTTCCATTAAAAGGAGCAGCATATATTTTGGTTTAACATACTTTGTTTGTGCATTTTTAAGCTTCAAAAATGTCTATTTAAATTTTTTTTTAATGATTCCTTCTGCACAGTTGGCTGCAATTGCACTTATTTGAAGCGGCTCATTTATCACTAAAAGAGCTGCAGGGCACAGCTACTGTTAAACTGCTCCAACAAACCTACAGCTAGTGGGACAAGCTTCTTTTTATAAGACTAAAAGATGTTTAAAATGTGCCAAGAGGAGCTTTATGCCAGCCTCTAGGTTTGTTATCCAAATGTTACTAAATTAGAGGTCTCCTGAAATACAGAGTTTAGGCAAAGATAGGCTGATCTCCCTTAGGCTGCTGGTTTTTCCCATTTGGGATCAGCCAGATTTTAACAGAACACTTACTATGTATCATAAACTTTAGTAATGTGAAATTTCAAAAAACAATCTAAAGTCTAAGGCTTAACCTACACTGAAGCCAAACTTCATTACCCTTGGCAATGGTGCAAAAGCAAAATGTTTTACATGTAAGTACCCCTACTTCATGAATGGTGAAATTTTGCTTATTAGGAAGGTAAAGGCTCACTGGTTTCTGTTTCCTGGAGATGAAACTGTAAGGAAAATGTTCACACCTAGCAGTTGCTAACACAATAGAAATTGCAGTGGTGCAACATTGTCAATTTTCATTAATCCTTCTGAAATGAAACAAAATATGCCAGTATTGGACTTAGGAACCTCCTATATCTGAATTTTTAAGGTGTGATATGATCAATACATTTGTGGGTGAGGGGACTGGGCATACTTTCTGTAGACAACAGACATGCAGAAATTTGCCATCTAGTGCCCTCCTTGACATCCCAGAACAGTGACAACTCATTTATAAAATGCAACAGGCATCAGCTTGGAGTATGTGCCAAACATGCTGTATCTCCAGCCCGAACTGTGGACCCTGAATAGAGCCAACCATGACAGTTAAAAAGTGGGTTCTTCTAAACTTTAAAAAAAAAAATAAATATGTGAATATGGAAATACATACTATTGTACCCTGACAATATTATTGCATAGATACTATATATTTTTGATTGATTTATAAAGATCTTATTTTAAACCTTGCTTAATAATGTAAAACTCCAGTCTGTATTCAACATTCTCACCAAAGGCTCTCAAAAATCAACCAACCCCATAGCCAAATACTCCTAAAGAAGAAGGTGCCTGTACTTTTGCATTTCTTTTTCTAAACTTCAGATATACATGGTTTGCAGCAAAAAGTTCTTTTTAGAAAGTTTTCAGTAGAAATTACTGGTAATTGTCTTCCATATTTTGTAATTCACTTCTATTTATTTCACAAAGATGGTCTTATGAAAGTCTTTTCACATAAAATGGTCAGCCAAAACTTCTTGTAGGGATTTATGACTTTAGCAAACAATGGCCAGTATTCTGGAAGCTTTGCACAATAAAATATACAAAATGTATTTTTTAATACAGTCATAATAACAAAGCATAAAAGAACTCTCCAAATATTAAATCTACATTTCACAATAACTTACATAAATCATGGTTAAACGAACTGTTTTTATATCTTAGATTATTACAAAGGAATGGAAGAGCCCACGTGTGATTAACCTTTCTACCACTAAGAATAGAATTCAAAAAGCACAAATACCTCCAATTAAGTCATCACAGAATTCAGAGAATACATTATAGCTGCTACACCCTCTTTGCCAAAAAAAAAAAAAAAAAAAAAAAATTAACAAACTGAAAAAACTCCCATGCATCCCAATCTCTGAGGCTACAGTCTCAGGAACAAATCTGATGGATCAACAAAAAGAAATATATATTCAAATATATGAATATACAAATCAATCCTAATCTTAGGAGCATGAGTCTCTGCTTTGCCTCCCTTATTGTACCAAGCACTTGAAAGTAGGTTTTCAGCATCCCTGGTGAAGTTCCTATAAGGAACAACAATTGATATTCTAGAAGGCATCTACTAATATTTTGTAATATTAAGAAAATGGAGCATTTCCACCATGTTGTGCAAATAATTTAATAAACCAGACCACAGAGTAAGGCTAAAGATCAGTTCTATGCACTGGTAGGTTAGATAAACACTTTCAATTCTAAACCATGTCAGAACATGAATGGAAAGTCTGGTGTTCTGCATTTCAGATATGTACTGTAATCATTAAGTTAATAGTTCCTCTAGCCCAAAAATAATCAGTTCTGCATGTACGATGGAATAAGAACCAGAGAAAACGGACTTGTTCATAGTGCAGCACAGCAATACTATCTTTAAATAAACTTGTTTGGAGAATAAAAGCAGCTCAGAACAATGCAGAACTCAACAGAGGCTAATTTACTCTGACTTTGTGTAGCCTTCAGCACAGACACACACATGCAAAAAACTGCCAACAGCATCAGTTATGGTTCCCATATGGTATAAGTGCCTTAAAGTCTGGGTGACTGGCTACTATCCAGTGATACTTGGTTTGCACAAAAAAGCTTGCAGTTAGTATTTGCTATGTATGTTTTACTTATGATAATTGAGTTGCATCTAGGAATTAGCAGTAATTGTATCTTGGTTTGCTTGAGCTATCAAATAGGATCAAACCAAATATTTTTCTTTTTTCTACCACTCTATTCCTATCTGTTTGTTCACTTACACCTGGTTGTGTTCTACATTTAAATTGAAAGTTTTCTGGGGCTGTCTTCTTCTTCTCTTGGTATACATCACTCCCTAGCAAAGTGAACTACTTATCTGTGATCAATGGCTGTAAGCATTATCACAGTACACAGAAATAAAAAAATAAATAGGAAAAAAACCCCAAACAAACAACTTTGCTATTTATTATTTATTTTGGAATTCAAGCACAAACTTTAAGTCAAAACATCAAGAGATCCTCATATGAGATATTGGAAATTACCTCACCGGGAAGATTTCCTTAAATGTTTTAGAATATTTATGTAGCATCTGATCAGGTACTTGCAAATATAGAATTTCATTGGCAAGCAGAACAGGCATATTTTAGCTTTATACTTCACAATCAAAGCCAGTGGTGTTCTTTTCACAGGCTTTAATCCATTTGTGTCTACATAATTCAAAAGTATTTACCACTTTCTCAGCCAGTGAACTCCTTCAGTTTTCTAATGAATTGTATCTCTGCCAAACCTGAAATCTTCCATTATGGTAAGGCAATATTTGGTTTTAAAGGCATTACAAGAAGAGTCAGTGTGTTGGTCTCTTAAAATTTTCATCTCTAAAACAATAAAATGCTTGAATATATTTTGTGGTTGCTTTTAAATTGTGAATTATTCCTATGAAAATGCGAGCTAACTCATCTGACATTTATAAAGTGTATTGACAACAATTAAAATCTGATTTAATCTTGGGGCAGGGGAGTGGGGGGGAAGCAACTTATATCACAAGGTCTAAAATCACTGGTGATTTACATTAACAGTATTACCTGTTTTTTACTCCTGTGCATGAAGGCCGACATTATAGCATGTGAAGGTCTAGCCTGGGGAACAGTTTCCAAAAAGACATGGAAATCAAAGTAGAAAATTGGCCGAATATGAACTGTGAGGGCAATGCTGTGGCCAAACAGAATAATGAAAATCTCTGATGTTCAAACAGAGCTTACATAGAAACAGGGAAGTTATTTTACCTGTTTTAAGTATTCATACAGATATTACTGGAATATGGAATTCTGTTCTGAAGTACATTGAAATTCAGTCCAAAAGGGAAGTTTAAAAATAAAAAATTCAGAACTGACACACAAATATAATTAAAGAATTAAAAAAGACAGAAATTCCATCAGGGGTTACACTTGCTTAGCTAATTAAAAAGATGACAATGTGACAAGTCATTTGATCTTACTCAATAAGAATGTATATGAGAACAGAAGTTAAGTAGGGCTTTTCAGTTTACCGAGCAACAGTATCATACACTTAGCTACATAAGATAAAGCTAGACAAACCTTAGCCTACAAATAAGGTGCAAATGTTTTTATGGGGAAGGTATTTAACTACTGGAACAAGTTATGATGGCTCGAGTGGATTTTCCATCGTTGGAATTTTTTAAGTAAAGAGTCAGTGTTTTTCTAAAAGATATACTCTATTACAAACAGAAATAAATTGAAGAAATGTCTCTAGTTTGTATAAGCAAGACTAGTCAGATTAGATCATTAAAATGATCTCTCCTAGTATTATAATGTATGTACCTATGATTACTTAACATGAGAATAGTGTCCCGTTTACTGGACTATAATCTTACCTAGACTTTTTAAATATTAGCACATTACCTTTCTTCCAGCCCTGCAACTTCCCCTGTACCGCAAGCTTGTTGAAAATCAACATTCAGGAGGATATTAATTTAAATTCAGCTGTCTGAAAGCTAGCTGTTTAGTCTGAGCTAGTTACCTAGCTCCTTTCAATACTCAGCAGAGAAAACTAGGCACTTTCATGAGTCTACTCCTTCCAGATATCTTGGGCATCTATTTTCAGCTAGGACAAGTCTGCAGGTGCCTCCCTCTCTTTCCATGGACTACAGAAGGTGTCTTAGTTTAGACTAAACTGCATACCTAAAAGTGAACAAAGTTAGATGAAAGGAATCCATCCTTAATACTCCAAAGATCTTTTTCAAAATCCCTAGATTCAAGTTAATTAGATCCACTAATTTAAAACATCTGGCTTTATTAGATCATGTTCCAAGTGTGCTTCCTATCTAATAATGAACTGGACTGTGTATTGATTTTAAAAAGTTCTCCACTGCCTTTGGATGGGGTTGACCCATTAAACATAGATATCTGCAGTGTAGGTGTGCAGATCTGAACTTTGCACCTGCGCTCCCATTATAGCCAAAGGAGACCAGAAAATACTGCCAGTAGAGACTGGGGTGCCTTATCTTTGCATAAATGTACAAATTAGGAGAGATGAAACACAACAAAGAACCTATTTCTCTTCCTTGACTATTGTAAGAATTTGGGTGACTATTTCAGATGGGCATGTCCACAATGTAAACATTTAAAGTTAAGATGAATGAAGACTGATGAATTTTTTTCTTCCACAGCCCAATTTTGGATGCTTATTTTCCCTTGTTCTTACTTTTTTTTTTCATTAGTTTAATAATCTCCTCAGAGGTCTCATTAGCCTCATCATAAAAGGACAAGGGGTAATGGTTACAAGCTGAAACAGGGTAGGTTTAGATTAGATGTAAGGAAAAAATTCTTTACAATGAGGGTGGTAAAGCACTGGAACGGGTTGCCCAGAGAGGTGGTAGATGCCCCATCCCTGGAAACATTCAAGACCAGGTTGGACGGGGCTCTGAGCAACCTGATCTGGGTAATGGTGTCCCTGCTCACTGCAGGGGGGTTGGACTAGATGACCAATAGCGGTCCCTTCCAACCCAAACATTCTATGATTCTATGATTCTATGAAAAGACTGGCCTCAACTCTGTAGGTGATGAGGCCATTCAAACTTCCTAGGCCTTCTTCACACAGAAGTAATAATGATATTCCACAAAACCAAATCCTTTATATCACTTAAAATGTCAGAAATTAACTTCCACAATAGATTACCTTTTCTCTTTCTTCATTTGCAAAGTAAGAATATCCAGGAATAATCAGTTACATGTTTTTCAACTGTATATACTTTGAATCTTTCAAAATATCTGAAGTCTTTTAGAACATATATTATGAGCAGTTTCATAAGTGCCCATACACACCACCATCCTCATCTTTTCACTTCTAAAGTAGTTGCACTTCCTCATCTGCCTGTACCTTGCAGAAGAGTCTTTCTACAATTCATCTTAAAAGAGCATCCCTATAAAACCCCCTGTACTCTTTAGTGGACAGTTGGAGATCTTGTCATGAACAAGATTGATTGTTCTAAGGTTTCAGCAGCAGTCAACTATAGGTAGCCATCTTTGTTCCACTGCAACAGCTACATTTCTTGAGAGATTTTCTGCTGTTTCCATGAAGAATGCTTCCAGTTGTCTGTGATTTTTCCTATTTCTCTTTCCTGTAATTGAGACAAACTCCAAGTGTGAAGAAAGTTGCCTGGTACTCCTGCTTATCTTGGCTATAAACTGCCAATTCCCCACTGGATTTCTCTTGTCTCTTGGTTTGTGGACATCTATCTCAAATCTTGAATTCAGGTTGATGCCTGTTCCTTAGTCTGATGTCTAAAATTTTCTCCCGCTTTCTAGTGTCCTACATGACATTACTGGGTCTTTGAAAATACAAATCTCTTTTCCAGCACAGCCATGAACTGTTACTTCAGAAAGAGGAAATATTTTCTGGTGTTTGGTAGAAAGAAAGCATTGATTCATCTGTCACAGTTCATAACCATTGTTCTATTCCCAATCATAAGAACATTGAGTGTGGAACTGAAGAAAAACTTCATAAGCTGCCTTTCTAAACTTCCTCCAAAATCATCCTGTTTGTCTACTCAGAATTTCACATGCAACTGACATACACCAGTATTTCCCAACCTTTTTGTCACATAGCCTTGCTTGAGAAAACTGAACATACTTTGGGTGCAGTTACAAATAGGTGAAAACACTGTTTTTTCTCTCACAACTGTGTACATACACCTGTTGTTTTGTGATTACCAAATACTGTTTGCAGCAGTGGCAAAAAGTAAAATATGAGAATCTGGCTGAAATTACATTCCCTACATATTTTTATTCCCATTTTCCTGGACAGAAGCGTGTATATCCACATTGCATGGTAAATGGTCAGAAAGTCTGATGCTTTGAGAAAGTCTCTGACCAACTGTTCAAGCACTCAGCAACTGTGCCGTTCGTGCACAGTAACTGTTTCCCTGAAGCATCAGACTTTCTGTGCATGTGAATACAGCACATGAACATGTGCTGAAGAACACCTGCATGTATTGCAACCTAGTCAGAACCACAGCAGCTGTGACATTAATCCAACTGGGCATGATTACTGAAACACCAGATTTCTGGTAAAAGGATGAAAAAATACCAAAGGAACCCAGACAAATTTTCCAGAAGCAAAAATATGATTGGTCCTGGAAAAATCTGTACATAACAACCCCTACATAAATATGAAGTATGCTTTCAGACAAGTATTCACTGGAGAGGCTAGAAGAATTAAAACACTGAGACATTCTATCATCACTGAGAAGCATGGTGCAAAGATACCCAATGGCATAGACACTGTGCTGTAACTACTCTCTCACCTGTGCCAGGCAGACCAACTGAGTAGACCAGGCAAGATTCAGCACTGCACCGACTCTCACATTTGAGCAACTAAATCTCCACCCACTGTCCCTGCCATCTGGGAATGACTCTTTAGCCTTTCTGTAACTCTAGTAATTGATTCTTGATGGTAATTGCAACAGTGCCAGCACTTTTTAAAAAATGGGGGTTATGTTTCCCCTTTTCCAGTCAGTGGGAACTTCACCAGACTGACACGACTTCTCAAATATAATGAATAGTGGCTTAGCAACTTCATCCACCAGTTCCCTCAGGACTCATGGATGCATCTCATCATGTCCCATGGATTTGTGCACCCTCAGGTTCCTTAGATGGTCTCAAACCTGATCTTCACTTATAGTGTGTGGTTCTTCATTCTCCCAGTCCCTGCCTTTGCCTTCTGCGACTTGGGCAGTTGTTGGTGAAGGCTGAGGCAGAAAAGTCATTGAGTACCTCAGCCTTCTCCATATCCTGGGTAGCCAGGTTTCTTGTTTCCTTTTGGAGACGGCCCACATTTTCCCTAGTCTTCCTTTTATCACCAACGTACCTATAGAAGCTTTTCTTGTTGTCCTTGACATCCCTGGCCAGATTTAATTCTACCAGGCCTTTAGGTTTCCTATTCTGATCCCTGGCTGCTATATTCCTCCCAGGCTACCTGTCCGTGCTTCCAGCTTCTGTAGGCTTCCTTTTTGTGCTTGAGTTTGTCCAGGAGCAACTTGTTCATCCATGTAGGCCTCCTGGCATTTTTGTCTGACTTCCTCTTTCTTGGGCCGCATCACTTCTGAGCATGGAGGAGGTCCTTGAACATTAACCTGGACCATTTACCTGGACTTCAGTAAAGCCTTCGAT
>KL263601.1:4582-22239 GCA_000699545.1 Podiceps cristatus
GGAAATATTAGCTTTGTCAAAGCACCCATGTTACTGCTTGCTCTTCCTTTCTTAAATTACCACCTGGACATTCTTTCATGTAAGAATGTAAGGAGCAAGTACAGTCCTTCCTAGTCAAATCTCCAATTCCAAAGTGAACTTATACTTGATAATGTTTTGCTACTCAGTGTTTAAAGAGACAAACTGGCTGATGAAACTAGCTAAAGGTTGAAGTCCTACTGATGTAAAACTTAACATGCAGGACCATGTTTGGTTTTCAAAAAGTTGTTCAATAGCTTTTAAAGTCCTGAAAACAAAGCATAATGAACATACCAAAGGAGGCACTCTTGTGTAACTGTTCACTAGAGGCAGCCTTGCTAAACTGATGATGATGTTCTTGAGGACAGGAGTAAGAAATGCTGGGATACTGCTGTTTCTTTTGTGCCCCAGTGCCAAAACAGTCTGTAAGCATTCCACCATCTCAGCTACCATTTCACAAGCTGCAGTAATGTGTTTAGTTTCTGTATTGGGAGAAAGAAATTGAGTTTTATGAATCTATTCAAAAGACACATAATTTTAAAAGATACAGAAACCCAGGAAATGCTTAACAACAGAGCATGTTAACTAAAAAGGACAAAATCACAGTAAAGATGCATACAAAGAAATATTCTACAACATTTCAGCTAGTTGAAGAGTACTGCTACCTCCTTCCCCACAATGGCTTGCACTGTTTGTCACTCAGTGGTGGAGAGCACCAGTACCTGAGAACTGTCAGCAGAACTGAGGTCAGCACACAAGAACAGGCCACACTGAATAGAGCATTTGTGACAATTTAAAGTGACCAAACTCATCTGTTTTACGAGAAAATAGTCTCATAGCTGGCTCTATGCTAAATCTGACAGCAGGTAAGTTCTACAGATGGAAGTGGTACCTTACTGTACCAGCACAGCTGGATACGGAAGAGAATGCTGTCCACACTCATGGCCTACACTTGACCTTCACCTCATAGTGCTCCCAGACTGCAGAAGGGCAGATAATGAATCTGCATTACTGTTCAGCTTTCAAGAAAAAACTATACCTGTTAAAAATGTCAACCTATATTTAATAAACATTTATCGAATACAAATAAGGTCTCAGATTAATTCTCATTGTTAAAAAAATAGTAATGGAAAGGGTACCTACAAATATTTCTTCAGTGAAAGTTTAAGGCAAAAGTGGAATTCACCGTTTACTTACTCTGTGTGTTTGAATCAACTTCACCCTCACTTAAGCCTTTTGAAGTATTCTTCTTTCTTTCAGGACTAAGAAGTTGATTACCAGGTTCAACGGCAACTGAATTACAAAAAAATATTTAAAGATACAGCCATTACATATCTCACATTCCATTTTTCTCCTCAAAACCACATAGTAGCCAAATATTTAACAACTCCAAGGCATCTGCCAAGTCCAAAACTAAACAAAATTTTAAATGAGAAATTAAAGTAGTAAAAATAAATTTGTCAAAGAAATAATTAAAAAGGACTCAGAGGAAATATTCTGAACACCTAGCATTTGATCAGTGATGACTGACAATTTTTTAAGAAAATTTTCTCCTATCTGTTCAAATTGAACTCACCTGCTTCTATGATAAATCTAATGCAATTAATTAAGGAGCAAGCATATGTCACATTAGCTGCAGAAGCCAGCAAATTCCAGAGACTAGGCTGCTGTAATGTCAGACAGCAACAGTCCAGAGCAGCTTGAAGATCTACACTTAATGGAATCTGGTCATGCATTAAATGCCATGATAATGCCTGTGCAAAAATAAAAGTTTCTCATTAATAGCAAATTCTCACAACAGAAGAACTTACAACTTTTATTCAGCAATATGTAAACTTATTAGCAAACTGTATTGATTTTTTTCCTGAATGAACAGAATTTATTTTAAGTATGAGAAAATTATTAAAATTATATCGCATTTATTAAGTGTCCTAAAAATCAGTGCAGGACAATTTTCCCAAACATCAAGATCATTCCATCATTCAACCAACCTCTCCTTGTAAAAAGCTGCCCTTGTCCCATGAGCCCATCTGATTTACTAGCACAGGTCAAATAAAATAACCACTGAAGAAATTCCTACAGTTAAGATCAGAAAATTGCCCAGATAAAAAGTTAATGGTCATCAGTTAGTCAAAGTTGTTCCCTCTCCCAACATTTCACCACATCTTTAATTATGCATCTTTAATTATTCTTACCTCTACTGACATAACTACAAATTTCAGGATATCATCCTCTTTGTCAGGAGGAACTCGGAGACCAGTTGGTAGTTTTGAGAGTAACAACAAATACTGAGCCAGTGCACGACAAAGCGTCATCATAGATTGATACATCACCTCATCTCCTGTAAAATAAGACTGGATGAAATCTAGCAGTTTTAATTTTTCCCCTCAATAAATGTTTTTCAGAATTATTTCATAAGCACTTTACGCCAGGTATCTTGATTTTATTTAAATAGTAAGTTCAAGTATTCACAAGACATCTGTAAAGTGTCTTTGCAGAGGAGAGAATAAATTTTAAAAGACCATTATTTCTATTACCAAAGATATCGCTTATCTTTTTCCAGTAGGCTGATGGCTCAGTTGGCAACAGTGGTTGAAAAACCTGGTGGTTGGCAGGAAGGTATTGTACAGTGGCAGACACATGATCCAGAGTTACCCTCCGAGCTGTTTCAAAGAAGCTACTCTTCTGGTCTCTGGAGACTTCGTTCATGCCAAGGCTTAAACAAGGTGCTAACAAGCTTAGGTTGAATTCCTGAAATCAAATAGTAAATAAAAAAAAAAAGCAATTGCTTTTAAAGAGAAGCTAAGTATCTGACAGTACTATTCTGGCATCCTAATATGGTGGTAAATTAACAGTTTATTAACTAACTTGTTATTATGACATCTGCTCTGTTGTGCTGTAACAATATCATAACTAAACCCGTATTTGTTCCACATTTAAATCCCAAACACTACTGTGAGGGAAAGAAAAATCAATACGCTTATTCTAAATTTTCAGAATAATGTGTGCATAAAGCTTAAGGAATCTTCAAGAAGTAAGTTTCAAAGTCGTCAAACAAAACTCTTTAAAAAGTTTCCCACTACTATTTCTGCATACAGGCAGCAAACGTAATGTAGAGAATTTGAACAAAATACGTTCTTGAAAAACAAAGTAATAGACACAAGCTGTCCTTTACTCAGGATTTACTATCTGTAGCCTGTTAGCGGCATATTGCAAGTCATCTAGCCCGGATATTTGAAAGGCTACAGAAACAACTGGCTCTGTAAGAGACTGCATGGCAGAATAAGATCACATAAAATGGTAAAAACTGGATTTTTGTGATTGCAATATACAAATTAACGTGTGTGTATATATATAAAAATTAATGATGACTGCGTTTCATCTGACAAAGAAGTTACCTTGCTGGTCATGAAGGAGTTCAGGTCAGACTGAGGAATCCTATTTACCAGCTCTGCGCCTTCTAGCAGTGCCGAGTCAGACTTGATGCAACACTGTGACCTCACTAGTGACACATACCAGTCCTTTAATAATTAAAAAAATAAATTTATTACATATTTGTTTTCAGAAAATAATACAGTTCATGGGGACAGAGGGACAATTGCTCATTGACATTGAATTGTAGTCTGTTTAAGATATCACTAGACCACATTAATGTCAAAAAAAATCAAAGAAAAAAGGCAAAACAGACAACTGGTGAATGGACCATCTTAAAACAGACCAATGGACGTTCACTAGCAAGTTGCCCATTTCCACTGTCTGTATAGAAAATGAAGAAAAAAGCAGTTTAGCATTTAGCACAGGTGTATGTATTAGGATCCTAAAACTGAGGAGAATATCTAGAAACAAAGCCCCGGAATACTCAGTAGTGACACAAAGGTAACAGTAATACCAAAACACCCAATACTATAACCAAAGAAGAAAAGTCTTCAGATTCATAAAAATCCGCAGATGAAGATAAAATCTTTTAACACTCGCCGAAACAAATGAAGGTCATCACACATGACTGCAAATTTACTCCTTAAATTATTAGTGATGAGCCTACAGGAATTAGTTAATATAACTAATTTAACTAAGGAATATAGAGGCCTAGTTATCCCTTTTCTGTGTTTTCTCTCTCATAACTGGACATCCTGAATTTGCTGATACTAATTAGAACGCAATTCAGCCTGTCAGTTCAAGGAGCATCTGGATGATGCTCTTTGTCCTATGGTTTAGTTTTAGGTAGTCCTGCAAGAAGCAAGGAGTTGAAGTTTCTTATGGGTCCCTTCCAACTTGAGATATTCTATGATTCTATGAATGATGTAGGGGTTGTGAAGGAAGCACACAAAAACTACTTCCTTTGTGCAGGACTTGTGGTTACAGGAGGAGATTTTTTTGGTTGATTTGAAGACAGAAAGCCATGGGTTTCTGGCCACAAACAGTGCTTGCTCCTGCTGTCTAAGTAGCTCTTAGTCTCTCTCTCCTAAGGCAATGGGTTCCTCAACTACTGATCAGTTTCCTCCAAACCGTCAGCTAATCCAATAATTTTTGCAATCTCAGTTACACATGTTTCATGCTACTGTGTATCACTGTAGAACATGGAGGAATGAAAAGGAGAAATTATCTGTGCCATGGGACAAACTAGAAAGGGATACACAGGCCCCCAAAGGCTTGCTCTTAGCCTCCCATCCCACTGTGAAACAAACACATCTGAGTACAAGACAGACAAACAATTAGGTAAACGTGTTTGTTCTTTGGAAGTAATTTAAAGCCAAGAAGTAGAAACAGAAGTAATGCTTAATTTCCAAGAGACAACCAACAGTTTTCCGCAAATGAGTAAAACTGATCACTGCAGTAAACACATCAAGAAATCAAGAGTATGTATCTGTCTCTATGGAACCTTATATAAATCTTTCCATTAAAGTTATGCAAAGAAACAAAACTTGAGTTTTTCACAGCACCATCAAACATCTATGCACAGTCTAATTATTCATCTTAAGTTCAACAGTCAGACAGCACATATGAAATCATTCACTGACTTACATTTGAGATTCATTGACAATTCTGAGAAGATTAACTGCATAGTAAAAATAAGCTGCACTTAAATATTTTGTAATGAGCAAAAGCTTATTCAGAGACAAGACACTTTTAGTGACTCTTTCTAAACAATCTTACTTTGTCTAGAATTACATTCTCTAAAGCTGGTTGGTCTTCTCCATCTAGTGGGTGTGAAGTAACCAGAGGTGAAGGACTAGTAGTGTCTGGTGCTACCATAAGACGAAACCTATCCAAGAGCGAATAAAGTCTTTGGTGTCTGAAAATAGAAGAACACATCAGCAGAGAGCTAACTAACTTACTCAGTTTTGTAAATTGTTTAAAAATAGAAAGACATTCAGTGAGCCAATTCTAATCCCGGAAGCGATGATCTGACTGCAGACAAATACTTTCTAACAGATACCAAACAAGAATCCGAATCCACTAAAATGGAACTTTTTTTTTTTTTTTAAATTAAAAAATACATTAAGAATTCCAGTTTCTGGATTTATGTCAGTGTCAGGGATTTGGGTTTTTCTGCTTGCTTTGTTTTTTCATCCCATTACTGTCATCAAGAAGTTGTATAAAGTCATGTGGGGATCTCAGAGATTAAGAATTCATATGTAACATTACCTATGAAGGCACATTACTATCACTCTACTACAGTCTTGGGCTGTAGGTTCTTTCCCCCTACTATTTTTATTTCAGTCAACAAATATTAGCTTCAAACAGCAATGATATCAAAAGGAGTAAATTATGCTCTTTCCAATATTAAATAAAGCTTTTACAAAAATTAAATAATTTGCTCCTTTTTATAATAGTTTACTTTTAAACAGCTGGGAGACTAAGCTGTTAAAACTTAACATAGTTGTCTGGGGAAAAAGGAAAAAACAAAGAAAATATCCAAACAAACAAAAAAACCTGAAACCAAAACCCAAGCCCACACAGCTTGGATTCACAGAATTCTGAAAAGTCTGAGGAAAATACAGTTTTCAGTAATGTAGTTTTTGTCAAGGAATTAATTTGCAGTTGCTGTCTCAAAAGTTAAATACTGAGTGGGATGTGGGAGAGAGAATTTGATGCCTTCAAGCCTTTAGCTTGCTTTAATTCTTAAGTATACTGAAAATTCAACTTGGTCATCGTGTCTATCCTTGTGCCAGAATATGTCTGCATCTCCTAAGAGAGAGTTTACCTCCAAAAAGGTAGCAGGAGGTAGGTTTTTTATCTTAAGAGAAAAAAAATAAACCAAAAAAAACCAACAAAAAAAACCACCAAAAAAAACCCAACAACAACTAACAACCAAACGTAGGAAAAAAGTTAACCCAAGTAGTACTAGAGCAGTTTGTCATTTTAACACATTTTGGTCTTATTTACCTTGTTGCTAATCCACTGTTTTGAAGATATTCCTGAATTCTATCTAGTTCTTCAACTGGTAACTGAGTAATGCTGTTCTACAGGAAAGAATTACAAGAATTTTGTAGGACAAAAATTTGTAACACACACATAAGTACTTTGAACAGATTTGGAAAGTTATAGGCAGATAAAGTGAAATGTAAACATTCATGTATCTATATGTTACATAAGTAAATTTCCTTTCCAATGAAAGCACTTAAACATCATTGTACTTTGATGTACTTTAAATCATTACATTTGATTATATTGCTAGCACTACCCAATCTTATTTATAAATGAATAGGAATATATTTTTCTTACCTGTAAAGTTGCAGCCAAAAGCATTTCTACCCGACGACAAGCCAGCGTGTCAACCATGCGAGCAAGCACGCGGAACGGAGTACACAGCAGCTTATCAACATATAATGTTAAGACAGCCCCAGACTGGCTGAGATGTATTCCCTCTAAGCACTGTAAAGTCTTCTTCAGAGTTGTGGGCTAGACATTGAAACAAAACAAAACAGACAAAAAAAGAAAAGCAATCAATTGGAATACAAAGATCTTAAAGCTAAAAGGAAAGACATTTAGAATAGAGCAGACCACTAGCTGATCAATATAATCACCTATATATGAATAGGTCTGAGTTACTGGGTTATTTAATATGAACACTAAACAGCTTGATGTTTAACTTAAAATCTTACTTTTTGTAAGAGTAAGCAAAAAGTAGGGACCAAAACTTTTAAGGGAAAAAAGCTAGAGACACCTAAGTGGAACTGTAGAAAGCTTTGAGAACAGTGACATGCTTGAACCCTTTCTGGAAGAGAAGGTAGGAACATGAGCACAGTCAAGACAAGAGACAGTACAGAAATCCAGATAAGCACTAGGGATTTTTTGAGCACATGTTTAATCATACAATGATGGCTACTCAGGATTAAGAGGGAGTACAAAGATTTTTTTATTATTTTGTAAATATGAGCACCAATTCAGCATCAATAATCTAAAGGGAGAAACACAAACTAGTTTGACTCGTGGAACCAATCTTGGTTTAGAGCAGACTGTAAAAATCAGCTATTTTAATTTTACTGAGTTTTCTAATACTCACCAAACATTTCACAGAATGACAGATCTTCATTTGAACATGTTCAATTTAGTTCAGTTCATTCTACTGATTCTCAGACACTAAAGCCCAGCTTCATCTCACTTAAACACTTTAAAGTGTTTTACTCACATCCCTAAACCACTAATGGGATTGCACTAGATTTGCACAGAGACAATGGGAAGAGACAGGAAAAGTTACCAGGTTACTCAGGGTGTGGTAGAATCTCCCCCCATTGGCTCTAGAGGAAGCCCAGGAAATGACATTTCCTACCTAGCGAGTTCCCAAGATTAAGAGGGATACATACAACCTTACATCCCTATAAAACACCATCCATTCCTTCTAAATGGAAAACAAAAATAACAGAAACTATACACTGAGTTTCTGAAGCAGTATTTTCCTCACCAAGAGGCTACAACTTGTGGGGCAGATAATGGGGAAGGCATGAATTTGCAAACCATTTTCATGTTGTTAGGGCATACAAAGATGGACTGGTTCCTATTCCTGCCTCTGTAGTGAGTAGCTCTGTCATTTATGCTATCAAGGTACTGAAATCGAAGACAAAAGTTACAGCTTTAATTACCCTTCAGATGTTTATTATGCAGGGGTAATACCCAGGAAGGAAGAAAAGCAGTTCAACCACCTCTACTTGAATTCATAGACTTGATGGATTGGAACACATCTGATACTGAACTTGCTAAGATAAGGTACACTGTTTGCATTTTTAAAGAAGTGACTTTAAAAATAAAATCAGAAGCTGATAAATGACCCAGAAATGTCAGAATTTGCATACTTATCAGTTAAACTTATGCTGAAATATAAGTGACTTTATTGATTAGAAAAAGTCAAAAAGTTAAACTTACAGCTGCGAGATTCTCACACCGTGACTGAATGGCCTGGATGAAGAGACCACTGGCTGCTGAATTTCTGTGAACAGCACTAATAAAATCTTGTACTGGAGGCTCATGGGACAGATTAATCAAGTCTTGAACATGATTCACAATAAGCCATGTCAAGTGTTCTGAATCATGTAGGTTTTGACACTAAAGGGGAAACAATTAAAATATGATTCCAGTAACACTCATGTTATGCATTTCACTACTAAAACCTTTATCTGACACAAAGTTTTTCACATATAATTCTGGTAGCTATTTTAAAATAATGGCATAAAGTGTCTATATTTTAATATCACCATCATTATTTTTACATGACATATTTTCCAAATGCTTATTTTTTAAATACACTAAAAATCCAGGTTAGAAAGAAGTAAACTGAGAAGGTTGATTCAAAGATGCCACTTTTAATGAAATGCTGTTTGAAATAAACATGCACACACATACTGTTCTCGTAAAATGTGATTTTTTTTTTCATTTAGGCTTCTTATAAAGATTTCTTATTACTACTGGCCTTAAACACATGATGAAAAATTTCTGGAAAGCAAATCCAAAGAGATCTAACAATAATTAATTTTAAACCTAGAGAGGCTACATGTGTATCAACAAGGAATGTAACACAACATGAAAAGATCTGTAGAGCCAACCAGGTGATGCTGACAGGCTGACACTCCACAGGTTTTGGAGGATTTTACTTTGGATTACCTCTAATCTTGACTCTGGTGACTGGATGTCCATTAGTACTTGAAGTGCTTCTTAAACATAGCTTTTGGTTTAGTTGAATCCAATAGGAATGCAGTTTGCTTGCCCCAACACTGCTCCACAATGCAAACCAAGGTGTAATACTAGACTCACTTCATAAGTGCCCAACAAACTAAAATGCTAATATTGAGGCAGCAAGAGGCCTTAGTCACAAGAAGGCCCCTCATTAGAGAGCCAAAATGGAAACTAAATGATAAAGTAAAACCTCTCCTCTTTAAGGTATAGAGTCAGAAATTTGTGGTCTCCTAGATACTGTTTGCTGCTACTGATGTTGGGAGGTCTAACACTACTTTGTGTGCCCTCCGCACCTCACAAGTAAGGGATATGATACCCAGCAGATAATTTTATTACCCACCAGGTATCCTTTACAATTCAAGAGAATTCTCATTTCAGTACAGAAACAAAATGCCAAATGAGGTCATACCTAAACTTACAGAAAAACCACCTGAAAATAAAATTACTAGTTCCACAAATCTTAATTTTTCACTTCTGAAACAGATTCGGTTAATGCACATCACTAATAAGAGACTGTCAGCATAATAAAATAACTCAAAGCTATAGTTAAAAAACTCATTAATCCAAAACTTACAACATAGTCACAAAAAAGAATGAGTGCTCCTCTTCTCACTATTTCTCGATTGCACATGCCACGTTTAGATTCTGAATCCGATTCATCACTGTCTCCAGATATCTGAGGGCTAAGCAATTTAGTAGTAGAAAGACTGTGTCTCCTGCAAGAAGCACATTACATTTTGTTACTATTTTATTACTACAGCTGCTGAAACATTAACAATCAAATTGTTTGGAATATCCTACCCATGTCCTTACATAGTATTTCTTTTCCTAGAAAGTTAATTTAAACACTATACTGCTTTGAAGTCGACATTTTGCTTTCCATCAGCTCTTTACTTTCTAAGAATTGTAGCATCACTTTTTTTGCTTATTACTTCCTTGGGTAGTCCAAAGAACTTCCGAAGAACTAAACAGGTTATTTAAAAGAAAAATATGAGCTATTGCATCTCTGGGAGGATAATAGAACCTAATTCTATATATTTCTTCTCAAGCCAAACCCATGTTCTGGAGGACTTAGTCTAGTGTCAAATCAAAAGTGATGCCTAACCCAGAAAAAATAGAGGTGATATTGGTAAATCAAAAAAGATAACTGCAACATATAAGTTATCATCATAGCTGTTTAGTTGCCCTACTTTGCTCATAAGCCTGGTAATTTCATGTTTCCTCAAATTAGAATATTTTTTCACATCATGAGGTTGAACTGAGGCAAGAATCTCACATTTGAGTAAGATTAGTCTTCCCTAACAGTCACTGCACAAGCAGCAGAAATGTCTGTAAAGAGAGTTGTTAATCTCCCTCTACAGGTAACATAGAAGGATACCCCCTATGTGGGTGGGTATCTTCCTTACCCCCAGAGGACAAATCATTCCAATGCCTGACAGGTGGGATGAACTAACTTCAGACCAAGAGAACATTCTTTTAGACAAAATCTCCGAGTTTCAGACCACTAACATTAAACGAGGTTACTATGGCGCTTGATGCTAATGAATCGGCACGGTGCTGATATTATGTTTTGATAGCATTTAGTAATGGACCCACTGAGAACAGATACAACAATAGTAACAGTTATACTGATCAGATTGTGTTTTCATAAACACAGTGTATATCAACTGCACTGGCTGGTTGTTTGCTAGAAGGTGAAATATGAAATCTCCACAGGAATATGAAATACTGCCTATTTTGCTATAGTTATTTCCATAATTTTCATTAAAAATAGCAAACAGATGAACCTTTCTTAGCTTAAAAGTGGAGAGATTACCTGGCAGTTCTTTTGAGGAACAAGTGAGTGCAGGACACACTTCCTTATTTTGAAAGACATACTGATACCAGAAAAGTCAATGGGTATACACTTAAAGTAAATGCAGAACTTTCAGAATCCAAACAGTAATATTCAACAGCCTGACAGATAAAAAGCTAGATTTTAATATAGTTTTAGCAAATATAATTATGAGACACACTAATGCTACTACTAGGGATCAGAACCAAATCTTACTTTGGGGTTTGATGCACTTCTGACCACCAGTTGTAGTTGGTATAATTGACAAGAAGCAGAATTTGACACCAGAGGAGAACTAAAGAAGGATGTGTGGGAATCATGGACTGAACAAGCTCACTCAAACTTTCAAGGGTATAGAAACTACCATCAGATCCATCTCCCGTAAAAAGTCTGGTGGCTGCAGCTGTGATTCTTCTAAACATCCCTGAAAACAATAAATGCATGTTAGATTAACTATGCTCTAGTCAGAATTCTGAAGTTTCAAAATTATTCAGGGTACCCTGAGAATACAAATCTTGTTTCAGAAGCCAATACTATTCCTGGAAGAAAGACATATTCTAAGTGGTTTTACAAATGTAAGGCAAGTCATGGAGTTTGCCTGAGGGCAGTGCGTAAATCAGTAATGACCAGCTCCCACACTCAATAAATAATGCTTTAGATCAGACTAGAATTGTAATGAAATCTATCAGAAACTTTTTCTGTCATGCATCAAAAGTTTCTGATACATGAAAAGCGTTACCAAATTTAAAATTGTTAATTATTATATTTTGGTTTTGTTTCTTCTGTTTATAAAGCAAAATACAGAATTTCTAATTAAGAACCACGCTGTAACTACTATTCTACATGCTAAGGAACATCACTTACAAGTCTTCTACTTCAAATGAGGGCTTCCTAAATACATTTAGTTGAAACTAAACTGATACCCTTCCATTCAATTTCTGAAGTGAAAATGTTAATGT
This sequence comes from Podiceps cristatus, assembly GCA_000699545.1. Taxonomy (NCBI): domain Eukaryota; kingdom Metazoa; phylum Chordata; class Aves; order Podicipediformes; family Podicipedidae; genus Podiceps; species Podiceps cristatus. Next base: position 16,565 of record KL263601.1, read on the forward strand.
TTTTAGGTGAAGAAAAGTCATTATCCCACATACAGCACAAAAGCTGAATTTTGCTTTCCGACTTGTTGATTTCTGTATTCGTGTGTCAAAATGAACGGAGGGAAAACAAGGAAAAAGTATAAAGTTGTCTAAAGGTACAGAACGTTGAGTTTCTATAAGAAGGTAAAATCTGAGAAAAAAAGAAACCAAGAGCTAATCAGAGTAAAGCTATAAATTCCACACCTATGCGGACCAGTTTAAGCTGCCCTCACGACCAATAAATACACAATGTAAATAGCAAAGAATGGTAAAAATAATTGAACCTCAAAACTCGATTATTAGCAAACTAGCGCTATTCCCATTCTGGTTGCCTGCATTTGCAGTAATTGCACCATCTAGTGACCTTCGACAGCCATAAAAGCCACTACATGCTAATCTTTTCACTTTATCTATCTACGCCTTTCATTTCTACTAACTTCAAAGTAGCACAATGAAAATGTTCAGCAATGCCCACATTTTGGAAAAAAACTATAATGCGTGAGAAGACAAAACATCCAAGTAGAACAGTGTGTAAAAAGAACAGAAGACCATTGTTTATGTTCTGAGGAACAAGTTGCTCAAAGCTGCACCTATAGGAGAATATAACTATAAAGGAAAAAAAAAAAGAGAGAGGCTTTAACTGAAAACCAGAAGAGTATTACAAACCTGGGCACCTAGTTAACCCTAACCCTAAACCTGAAAGAAAATGCTACAACATGAAAATACAGCCCAGGTGTCTGAACAACTTTCTACTCTGTTACACTGTACAGGTAATGACATTACTACTACTACTTAGAGTTGATTTGTAGTTTTAGATTAAATTAATTTCTACAGATAATGCAACACCCATATCCCAGTGCTCTGCATGAGTATTCTAGTATTTCATTTTAATTTCGCATGAAAATTTCAACATAGTTCCCGGGAAGACTCACAGTGCAGCCTGGAAGCCAGTTGCTGTAGCAGGCTGAGCCTTCCCCTTCCATTATCCCCAGCTCCCGCTGTGGAAGAACTCACTTCCCCGATTTCAATCACTAGCTTGATTTTCTGATTTCATTGGTCCTGGCTAGACACCATTTAATCACTTACTCTAAATCATCTTGGCATAAGTTATTTGTTATATGTTTCAAATGTTTCTCCATAGCAAAATTTAATAGTATAAACAGTTATTCCTGTAAAAGACACATGGGAAAAGAGAACTATCACTCACTACATTCAGAGTCCTATGGCCTAAAGCAGACTTGAAGATCAAGGAAGGCTCTGCTAACTGTCACCGTGTTACATGTCTCTTTGCTCAACCCTGGAGCCTTTGCGGCAAGAACCTAGGTTAGGAGGACTCCTTTTCTTAAACCAAAGCTCTCCTCTGACAAGTCAGCAGACAGAACAACACCCACCCTGGCTCCGCAAACTCTCAAATATGATTCAATTGGTTTCCCATTCACTTTTCTACCTATTACTGTCACTGAAGACTAGGATAAAAGCTACAGAAAGTTAAATCAAGGCAATGCAGGAGCTTTGACAGAGAACAGCTGAAGACCCCAAATGCTTCCATCAGCACTTTATTTAAGTCTACACCTACAATACTTATGTTTGCAAGAAGCAGCTGGTAGCAGTGACAGGAACAAAACTAAGATTTTTCTCAGAACTTTAAAAGCGAACTCTGTAGGAAGTTCTGAAAAGAAAAAGATGAGAGGTTGTTGGGACACAACGGAGCACAGAATCATGTTAAATGTCTAACAACAGTACTCTGTATGCACTTTTTTTATTTGCATCTGCTAAGTAGTAAAGTACTGTAACTCCCATTTTACTAATGTATGTAGATGTTCCTTGTCCCATATCTGTAAGGAAGTCTATGAAGAACCAGGACTTGTATCAAGACCTTTTAAATTGCAGCCAACTAATGTAATCCAAGGTCAGATTTCAGCTGCAGGCTGAAAATTAGAAGACAAAAAGGATAGTCATAGTAAAGAAAGAATAAAAGAAAGGGAAGATAGTGCCACTATTAGGAAAATAAGACTAAGGAGTCAGGCTAAGGACTAAGGAATTATTAAAGGGCCAGAGATTAGATGCCTAGCAGAAGATACCTAAGGCAGAATTCCCAAACCTAAAGAAGGGAGCTCAAGACCAGCTAGCTGGAATGGTACTACCTTTCTTATTTTCTGGTTTTGGTTGTTTGTTTATTGGGGTTGGGGGGCGGTGGGGCAGAGGTTGGTATGTTTTTATTAATTATGACAAAGAACAAGAACCTACCTTGACACGAGTCTGAACCCATGGTCTGTAACTCAGTATTTTAAGCATACCTACCAACCTCCAAATTGAGAAAACCCATGAAAAATACAACCAGAAATTTGGAATGCTTTGCATTTTTGGACTGGAAAACTTTAGATGGTTAAGAGGAGAGATGAAGAGTCACTAGTTAACATTTTGTTCCACATCAACAGCAGAAAACATGCCCTGCATGCACGAGCACGAAGTCTAAGTTATTTATAGTGGGTAAGATAGAATGTCTTCAGAACCTACGTATTCCTTCTCAGTAGTTAACACATTCCATGATTGCCTCAGAACTGAAAAAGCACTTCGCCACTGCATGCTACAACACAAGGCTTTGCTTAAGTATTACCTGATTTGAAGATATGTATTAAGCACATAAGCAGAGTGCCCAGCTCCTGGCAGTAGAAAGTATGCTGCTGCTCATTCATGTCCACTTTCAATTGTTTGGTAACAATATCTTCCAGCAGAATACCAACCAGCTGTAATAAGAACCTTGAAAAAAACCGTATACAATCAATAGGAAAACTATCAATGCAACATCTTTCTGTAGTCCCTGCTACAAACTGCTCAGCTCCTCTCTCTACTGTCCATCTCGTTATTCCTTCCTATACACACACTCCTCCCATATCACTTTATTAAACAACTTTATCAGATAACAGTTATATACATGTATATATAATGCAAAATATATTTGTGATGTCTCTGAAATCTTAATCTTTCCCCTCAGTTATTCAAAAGACAATGTACCTAGAAAATGTCTCTTCAGGCAGATATTTAGCCTGTTTAACCTCAGTGCGATCCTCTGGTGTGGCTACATTATTTTCTCCACGTCTCAGCCTGTTAATTGCTTGACATGAAATCAAATATGGTAAGAAGGAAAGCTCTTGTATACGGGATAGAACTATGTCTTCTGTCGACTGTGAAATCAGAACTCTAAGGATAGCTAAAATTCCAGAAATCCATAGCTGGACGGTGCTCACCGATGCCTAACAGAAACACAAAAAACCAGATTATTAACATAGTGAATAAGCTTGACAGTTACCATAAGAATAGTGTGTTTTGGAAGACTTGAACATAGAAGTTATTCCCTGCTTGCTCCATTCTCAAATAGGTCTGATTTTATGCAACAGTTAATGAAAATGTTTAACTTCAGAAGTATTCAACACAACATAGGAATGCATCGAACTTATCTAAAGCAAGTCTTCAAAAAAAAAAAAAAAAGATCATAATCTCAACTATAAAACCAGTACAAATACTTGCATAAAAAGTGTGATTTAGCTATTAAATTGTATTTTAGAATTTATTATAACAGTATGTTGCTCTATCTTCCAGCTCCTCAAACTACAAAATGGAGGCAAGTAATCCATAATTTTCCTGTATAAAATGCTCCTGACTGGTAAATCTTGTTAGGTCTCATCAATTATTTCCTAAGATCTGCTGCAGGTACTTTACCACCACATTGCAAAATATGAAAGAGAAACACATGCTCCTTTTTTTTCATGAAAGACACCAGATTGTCTCTTGCCTGGAAACAATCAATCACTTTTACTACTTATCTAGAAACACTTCACCTGCTTTACAGGGTTCCCATTTGCTTACCATTGTTTTAGGAGTAACAAACATACTCCTTAAAAGCATGTCCACAGGGCGAAGGGATGAGGGAGCCAAAATTTCAAACAAAGTGTTTAGTACTCCCAGAGCATCATGAGAGTCTATATGCATCTGTAGAAGAAAAACACCCCACAAAATTAATTTGCAACTACCTGCTAAAGGCAAATGTAACATGAAATTACCATTTCATGTTTTAAACATTTATGACAACTTGTGTGTAGTAAAACTGTCCTCTACAGTACAAAATTTAAAGCAACCAAAATCTATGAAAGGAAAATGAGAAGTTTCATTGCAGGCCTTCCTATGCAGGAGGTTTGAAAACACGGATAAAAATCCATCATATGGATATACATACCACATATTTTATTAGGAGAAATATGCCGTATTCAGAGAACAAGACCAAAAAGACTAACTTGTCAAAGTCAGAAAACTTTTCTCCTCCCTGCACATCCTACCAGGCATATTTATAGAGAGCAATGCTGGTTGTGAATAAACTTAAGCAGGTATCAAGGAGAAAAAAAAACTGCTAATCATCAGATAAGTGAACAGCTACGATGATATTACACAGCAGCAACATAGGTAGGACACCTTGATCGGGTTTTTTTAGTTAAATTATAAAACAATCAACTGCAAAAAGCAAAGGACTGGACTCGAAATCCGGATAAGACTATCTTTCCTAAATAATTTTGACAGTTGAGCACATGCGCAGATTCATTCAAAGCAAAGGCAATTTCAAATTGCCAGCATTTTAGCTTTGCTCAAAAACTGTTGTCTTAACCTCCAATACTGCCCATTCTCCCCCAACCATGAGATCTCCTCATGAGAGGGGAAGATACTGCACATACTTCATGTATTTAAATCTGACCTTCATTACTTCAAAGATTTAGCTTACCCTGCAGTAACTGTTTTTCCAGATATGGCAACTACACTTTCAATAATATCTGTCTTCATATAAAAACCAAGCAAGATTACACTACCCAAAGGCATTATTGACACATATAACAATTATTTTAGATGTTTATAGATTTAAAAACTCCTATAACAACCTGTTGTTTTGCAAGCATTGGGAGAATAATGTCAGCTATTTGCCGGGACAGTCTTTTCCATTTGTCTTCATTTTCTTTATGACACTGTTGCAATACTAAGATGAACATTTCTAGCACCTGAGGAAAAAAGTTCAGAAGACCCACATTAACAGAAAACGTTTAATTAACACCATAGCAGGAAAAATATTCAGAGCTTCATCCATCTGCCAAAAAGTAGAAAGAAGAGAAAATCCACATGAAAAAGCATACAATATTTCTAAAACCCCATTTTCAGGTTAAAAGCTTGTTCTTAGTCATGGCTGTTTGGATCCCTCCTCCCATCTTTTTTTTTTTTTTTTTTTCCATTTACTTTTATAAACTAGAAAAAAAATTTCTTCCTTGCTCCTTTTTAAATGGCATTTGTCAAAAGACTACTCAAATAACTGGTACAAGGATAGTAAATCTAAATGCCATGTTGCATACTCAACAAAAAGGGGGAGAAGAGACAAGAGCAATTTCCCACACATATACTCTTTCTTTACTCAAGCTCAAATAAAGTTTAAATTTGGTCAAGAAAACAGAACAGACATTTTTATGGAGTTTATTCACCTGAGATATGTCACTTTTATAGGAAAGTTTAGAGGAGAGAATATAATAGAGCACACTGCTAGCAAGGATCACTTCTAGTAGCTGAATGTGTTATCAGTTTGAGGGTTCTGGAGAGCACACTTTCAAGGACAGACAGGCCAAAGA
>KL263601.1:22259-48069 GCA_000699545.1 Podiceps cristatus
TGGACTGGGAAGCAGGACAGAAGAATCTGGTTCAGAAAATAATTAGACGGAGCACTTGTAAAAGAAATCAAGTAGTTCAGATTCAGAAACGCAGCCAATTAGGAAAAAAAAAAAAAAAAAAAAATCACCAGATGACTTTCTTCCCAGAAAAGCTCCCATGAGAGAGGAGATAGGAGTGATTCTGGGCTGAATGACGAACTCTGGAGCATCATGGATGGCAGCTACAGTTGTAACAGAAAAAAACATAAGGTTGCAGCTCTTGGAGCCTCTTGAATTACAAGGACACCGCTGCCGAACATCCCAGCCACAGCCAGGGAACAAGAGAACCGCCCAGGGGTTAGTTTACAGGTACTGTGCCAGCAGAACAGGCTAGAATAGGAACTGCAGATGGGATGGTGTGGGAAGAGCAGTGCATGGGTGGTCTTTAATAGGTTAAGTGTGTCAGAAGGGGATCTGCTAGCAATTGCAGTACCTTATGTAACACAAAGTTATTCGCTATTTCACATCATGTGTCTACAGAGTGTCATTTCATATAGTTATATTAGTCATTTTATGATTATAAAACTACAAATTCAAAAGAAAATGTGGATACACAAAATTACCCCAATCTGAACATGCAGTTCTAACAAATTATTTTGACAAGATGTGCTGCCTTTTTTTCCAACTATTCTCAGAAAAATACTTTGCTTACATTAGCATACACTAGAATTGCATTTTCACATGATGAAAGGAAAAGCACATTAAGTTTGCTAAGCACCTGAATAAACAACAAGATCCCATGTTAATTATGTTAGTTCTCTTAAAATCACTTTTGTGTTTTTCTTTTAAACAAAGTGTATTGAAGAAAGCCATTCTTATTCTCGTACAAGGCAGGAACATGTTTGCCAGACCCATGAGGTCTGGGGAAACGTAGTAAGTGCTAACAACTGTCTAACTACCAGGTTCATTACCTTACTGAAATAATTCTTATTTCAAAATATTATCAAACATATTGCTATTGTACAGCAATACCTAAATGATCTCTATGCAGCATGTTTCCTACTTTTAACCCCGTTCTCTCCTCCACCTGTTACCCCCATTCTTTTAAGTTTCTTGAATCCTAATTTATTGCAACCTTTCTACTAACCTGTTTATTCAATCCGCAACACAACCAAGATCGTGATTCTAACTGGAGCTTTCCAGTGCTTTGTTACCTACGTTTGACTATAAAATCCCACAGATGTGTTATTTGACTTGAAATACTGGTTTGTAGTGCAGCAGCTTTCCCCTATCCCCAAAAATCTTTGCATAGTCTCTCTATGAGGAAAGATCACACAGAATCCAGCTATGTGAGTTTTGTATAGGAAATCATTAATGTTGCCTGAAGCATTTTTAGCAGTCAAAGCAACATTACCCTTTTATAAGCCACAAACAGAGATACTTTGTCCTTCTCTCTTACCTGATGGTACTGAATAAGTCTCAGCAGCATTGACACTACCACCTCCTTTTGTGTTTCCAACTCTTTTCCAGCATCAGCTTTATTTGTTCCTCGTAACACAAAGAGATCATGAACTATGGGTTGCAGAGCTGGTATTGCTGAAATGAGATTCGTTTTGTTTTGTTTTAGCAGGAGAGAAGTCAGTCTTGAGCAGTGTTGTCTTGTTCTAATAGTTCAGCTACTAAAAGTAAACTGTGCTTTAGTTTAATAAAGGTTTTACCCAACCCTAAAAAAACCTCTAACCCCCAAACTTCATGCATAACGATGTACATCTTTTTACTTCCATTAGAAAATTTATATTATGGACACATCTGCCCATTCTCAGAGCTAAAAATAGGTATTTTTAGAGCATTTCTCAGCAGAATCACTGAAAAGTATGAGAAAGATGTTTCTGCTTAAAAGCTAAAAGTAGAGGGAAAGGGAAGGCGATTAAAAATTAAAATCAAAGTCTTTAAATACTGCTATGTTGTGAACTTCGTACCAAATAAAGTTTCAAGTAAAAGCTTTCTTCCTGTTATGTACAATGCAAAATACAGGGTAGTAGTGTTACTAGGTTACAATAAACTTTGGGAAAGAATAAAGTGATACTTATTTTATGTATTAAAAAGTTAGTGTCTTCTGGAACAGTCACTATGATTACAGGTTTCTATAACTTAGTATTCAATACTGGTTTTATTGCTGATCTATTACTAATATTTGTGTTGGTACTTTTTTTTTTTAATTACCATGTGTAACAGCTTTCCTCCCACTGGCCATGATACCATCACACAGCTGAATGATCTTAGGAATTCCGATTATCTGCTTGGAATGATACCGCTCATAAGACAGCAACACCAGGAAAAAAAAGATATTAGGAATAATTGCTTCAGACTCCCTGAAAACAAAAAAACATGAAAAATGTCAAGTTTGAATTGCATAACTCTGTTCAGTAAAAGTGAAAAAAAGCTTTTTAAGACTGTGTTCTGCTTTCATACAGTATTTCTATGATTAGTGTGCCCTGTTCTTTGCTATGGTTTTTTCTCCAAGGGATTTCTTTCAAGCTTTGATCATTATACCATTCCTAATATTATAACATACTGTCTAATGCACATGACGCACATTGGAGAATTCCTGTAGGAGACCCACAGAGCAAAAAACCCACTTATCTCTCCATACAAACTCAAGTGTGAGAAAAAACAGAAATAGGTGACAAAAATTCCACTACAATGCTTATGATCTATCAAGTACTATACAAAATGTACCATGTGATCAGTACACAAACAGATTCACGCTGAATCTGCAATAGGAAGAAGTAGCTCTCCCTTCAGCAACTGAATCCTAGCAATAAAGTACTGATTCCCAAAAGCACAGCTTTGGGGGGGTGGGACGGGTCCCAAAGGAATGGTTTTACAATACCAGATACAGAACAGAACAACATAGCTTAAGATACTTTTTTCTATGCTACTTCCTGACTTCTTCAGCCACATGGAACCAAAGTCATCTGAAAGGGCTACCACAGAGAATAAATAAGCACATTACCCAGAACGAAACTCTCCCTTTCTCATAAGACAGAAATAACCAGCAAAACTAATCAGTACATGCTTCAGAATAGGACAGTTGTAAACCCACACTGTTCAAAGGATCTTTGCGAATTTCATACCTGAACTGTCCTACTTCAATGTATTCAAACTGCTTTAGCACAAATCCAATAAACACCTAAAGAGAATAAAGTGTACAACAGATATAGAGACATTAATTCCCATTTGAAATCATTTTGACAGAGTTATAAAACTGCTTGAAGATGGAGAGAAAGGAAAGACAGGCACTGATATCATTTATACTTAAAGTTGATTCCAAGGCTACGAAGTGTTCCCTTTACAATTACAGATGCTCTTGAAAATCTTGTTGATGTTAGAGCTTATTACAGTTTACATGAACTTCTGTCACATTTTACCTACATATATTGTTAAGCATAACTTCCTCATTCATGTAACACGCTATTTGAGGCATTACAGTCAAGAAGTTATGAATCAACTAAAATTCTAGCTCTAAACCAAGATAAAAACCCAAGCATTCATGCATTGAAAAAATTTACCTATGTATAAACTTATGGAAAGTTATGTATTGCAGCTCATACTAGTTTGTAAACCTGAAATTACTGTAATAAATACAATAAATTTTACGTTAAATTTACTGCTTATATGGACAACCATAAAGACTACTGTATTTGCAACTGGCTCCCCCCATTAAAATCAAATAATGCTTGTCAACCATGATGCTCACTATCAGTCATATCAAAGTACATATTCTCAATGTATAAAGAGGGTATTTCTATTTGTAAATGAAGTTTTACTCAACAATACTGATTGTATTGTCCACATCCTCTTATTCCTAAAGTCAATCTGATGAACAGTTCTTAAATAGCCGTTGCAGAGCTTAGAAAGTAATGTACGTGCAACAGAAAACCGGAAATCTGAAGCTCTTTGTGGTGGGGGGGGAGGAACTGAGTCTCACCCTCCCGTTTTTTTTTTTCACGTACAGTACAATGAATAGATTGTTGCAAGTATTTTTGCTGCAAATATTAAGCCTACTGGTGAGATCCTGGTACTACAAATTTGCAAAAATGGTGAAGTACCAACCTGATCTGAATCCAGAAGACAGTAGTTAACTCGTAGTTGAACCAGTTGAGCAAGCAAGTCTAGAACTTGTCTCTGCAGCTGTACCGATGTTGTTGTTGTATACTGTTTCAATGCTTTTATGACAAGAGGTTCAAATAAACGAATGTGATTGTGAATAGCATTCTGTAATAGAGAGATTTTAAAGTAATCTAATATCTGAACAGGTCTCTGATTCAAAACCAAATTACATTTTAAAAGTAAAAATGTTTTAAATGTAAGGTACAACTCTTTTAGGAGTACATAGATACAAGTACCTTATCAGCACGATGTTTTGCTGCACTGGTAATGCTAGTTTTCAGCTGTGTAGAAACTTTTTGTAGCACATCAAACCATCTGTCATAAAAAACCAAAAACACCCCATACACATTAAAAAATACAAATGGAGGGACACACACACTATCCTTAGATGCATATTGTTTTACCAATACCAACTTTTCTTTATCTGCCTGCCTGCTTCAAGAATCTTAGTAAAACAAAAGAGTAACAGGGACAACCTACAATACACTTTGATCAGATCACATAGATTTGTGAGCAAACATCTAGTAGAGAAAGTATTTCTGGTGTCTTTGCTTAGTCATTCTTCTGCCTTTCCTTTAAGACTACTGACTAGGCTATCATTAGAAAATTAATGAAACAGTTTTGAATAGCAGCATTTGAAACTATTATCCTTTTAAAAAAACCTTAAGTGACATTCATTTTAATGATTTAGCTTTGATTTGGAAAACACATTAGTGATAATCAATACAGCATTGCATACAGGATCTCACTACCAAGACAAATTACTCAGCTTAAGCCTACAAGAAATAATACACAATACTGTAATTTCAAGTTACTTAGCTCCCCTATGACATTTGCATTTATGAAAAACAAAGAAAGATTCTAAGTCAAGGTGACATTATATCATAAGGGAAGAAAGTTACCCTGAAGCATCGTGTTCCTGCTCAGCCTGAACCATGTTCCTTAGACTAGCATCAGCAAGGGCCTGTGTAAAATGTGTGTACGGTGCCATGAAGCAATAGTGATAGAGACCAGGTCTCAAATTGGAAGAACCTAAGCGTTGAGCTTTGCCTTGAGCTTTGTTGGGGTTTGAAGACAAGCCATCGTACTGAGAAGCCAGATTTGTCCCAAACAAGGTTTTCAATAACTAGAGAAGAAAATTGGAAGTGAAAAAAAGTTAACACTTCAGGAAAAAAAAAAAAAAACAAAAACAAAAAAACAACAAACAAAAAACCCCAACAAAACCAACTTGACTCTTCATCTTCCTAAAGGACTTAAAGAGGAAAGGTGAAAGTGCAAACTATGGATCATGCAGTCAAATAGAAGAAAAAAAATGGAAAAAAGAAACAAGCCCCATGCAAAAAGATAGGAATGTTTTTGCAACCGAAGCTATTTCCATGTCACAATTCAAAACAGTCTACTAAAGCTCACCTCCCACCAAAATTAAGCTTTGATGACTTGAACCCAAACATTTAACTGGAAGACTGGAAGAAATGCATCAGTAAGGCAGTTCTTTGTTTTCCAGGATTCTGATGTAGTTAACTGGCTACAGAACACATTTGGGAAGGTAGGAAACAGAATTGTTTTCTGAGCATTAACTAAAATAGCTCTTTGAACTGAAAGCAGTTCAAGAAGGAACTATATTATTCAGATGGTATCAAGTCTCAGAACAAGTGATGAAAACTGAAGAAAATATCCTCTGCTTGCTCCACCTGGGCTACAGTTTCCTCATACTGCCTTAAAAGAATAACCAGTCTTAGTATCCAATTGATCATCAGAGGACATCGGGATTAATCTTTCAATAACACACAAAAAATTACTGCCTTACCTGCTGTACACATACTGTTGCCATTGTTGGTTCTCTGTTGAAACATGATTTTAGGTATCCCAAAATTTCTTCTACACACTAGAAAAGAAAAACAAGTGCACCTGATTACATCATTCTTCATTATATAAAGCATTACTATTAAAACTGGACAACAGCACAGGTGGTTTTTTTTTAACTAAGTCATACTACACTAATTTAAGGGAAATCATAGAATTATGTAGAGAAGTAAAAATGCAAGATCTGCCTCCTAGTCTTAAAGTACCACAATGCCTAACACCACAGTTAAGGAGAGAAAATATTGAGACAGAGGAGAGGAAGGAAGGAGAGTAGCGTTCCTTCCGATGTTTTGTACATTTAACATGAGTATATTTAAACGTATTAATATAGTAAAAATGACTGAAAGCAAGCCATTTTGCTGGAAAGGAAAATCTCCACATGACATTTAAACACTAAAAAAACTACTCCAGTTTTCAACAGCAGCAATTTAACCTGGAAAATCTGCTTTAGCACTTTACCCAATATTGTGGCAGCACAACACTTCTAGGACTAACACCTCTCTCAACAGTACCAATTTTAAAATCAATGTTATGAGCTTTTACCCAGTAAGGACAACAGATATTGGACAACTTAATTACAAAAGAGAAAACCCACACAAATCCTATACCTTTCCAATGTCTTGAAGAGTAGCAAGTTCCAAGATTTGAGACAGAACATCTAAGGCAGACCGTAAGAAAGAGCCAAACTTCTCATTACTGTTCTGGAGATCCAAAGTAACCTGACCCCGAGAAGTAAAAACACACTTTTTCTTAACAATTACTTGACAAGGAGACAAAAGTTACAGAAAGTGGGTATTGACACAAAACAATCTTTTGCCTAAAATTTCAGCACAGTTCAATCAATACTACTCGCAGCTTAGACTCCCTTATGAATTGCTGGAAAGGTAGGACTTCATTTTGACTGAGAAAAAGAAAGGGATCTTCTATCTTGAAGAAGTTACAGCATCTGGGAAGCCCTAGGATGCGGACAAGTAATGGAGAAGGGACAATGTATTTCTCAGAAACATAGTAGGTATAATAAGAATACACCCCCTGAAGTGTACAAATCAGATCACCAAGCCCCTGGGGAATGCATCTTCTATTACCTGAACTAACGAGGAAAAAACTTACCCATCCTGGAATAAGCTGCCGAGAGAACAGACACTGGGATACATTTGGTGTTGCCAAACCAGCAAAGGGTCATTTGATACTAGCATTAGTGACAGCACAGAATCAAGCAAGAGGGTGACAATGACTATCAGGGGTTTTCAGTTGTTTTTTTGGTTTTACTGGTGGTGGTTGTGATTTTGTGTGTGTGTGTGTGTGTATAAACTATTTACACAGGCAAACAAGGAAGTCTCAATACAAGTAGAACCATGTTTAAAAGAAACACAAAATGACTGCCCAACCACATTCTAATGAAGTCAAATGATATCATGCAGTACCTTATAATTAGCATGGGTTGCTTTCAAGACATCATATAGCTTCAGATAAGATGGAAGATGATAAAAGCTTCCTACTGAAGATGATTTACTTGTTGGAACTGGCCCAGTAGCATCAGTTTGCCTAGTAGCTTAACAATATATCATAGATTAGCACACAACATACTATTGAGGGTGCTCATGACATATAACTCAACATAATTTACCATATCTGATTTATTATTAGCATGAATTTTTCAGTCTGCGTGCATATTTTAAACCCCAAAAAACACATGCTGTGCAACTAGAAAATGAACTTAAGAATGCTAAGAAACTAGACCTCAGACAAAAGAAATTAACCCAGAAGGCTTATTAATGAAGTACAAGTGCAATTTACAAAACAGAATTAACACCCATTTCCTTCATTCATTACTAAGGGGAAAAAAACAAGTATTCAGGATTCAGTCTTGTTTCCAATAGCAATGTAAGATACTCCTGCCAAAAGCTGCAAAGCAACTGTCAAACTTCTGTTAAATAAAATACATGTAAAAATTATTAATTTTAGTCAACAGCGGAGCAGATTCAGAACAGTGAGGAAAAGGATTCAGAAGTACTTTGCTTCTGGAAAGTACAGTTAATTTTCATTAAAAAACCCCAAAACATTAAAAAAGCCGCCACCCACAACTGCCTGTCCTGCAATGCAGTACTGTAGGTCTGCCAGCCTTTTGAATTAAAGTTTCAGAGAACAAGTTACTCAGTTTTATTTCTTCTCTCTATGCTGTAACCATACGTAGGTGGGGACAGTAGAGTGGGAGGGTTCATAGGAGTAAGTGTGCCTACCTGGACTTGTTTCACCACCTTTTTTAGGACTCATTGGCACAGACGCCTGCTCGACAGACTCCCTCTCTTTCCCCTTCCTCCGAATTGGACTAAGAGAAGGTGGGTTTGTGAGGGAAGGTAACGCTGCCTAGAATTAAAAGCAGCTTTATTAATTTTGTATGCACAAGTAGCTTTTCTTCTACACAAATACAAGCATTTTGTTTAAACTCCCCTTTATTTGACTGCATGTTAAATCAAAATGTCTCAACTCTTGGGTTCAAGACATGAATTTCCTGAGTGAAAAGGAAGAAGTTTAATATATTCCCTACTTTCCTTCTCAGCTTCAGTATAAGCCAATGAGATGGAATTAGAACTCAAAGTTTCTTTTTATTCCAGTGTAAAAAAAATATTTCCACATTTTTAAAATATAAAGAAATCACTAATCCAAATAATGTTGCCTTACAGTCCCTAAGTCAGTCTCAAAATGTAGATGCCTCAAAAAAAAGAAAAAAGAACCAAACACCAACAAAACCCCCTCACCAATCCAAACCAAAACCCCAAACCCCAAAATACCTCGTATGAGCTGTTTCAGAAGTCAAAATATTTTGCAGGATACTCAAAAGACAGAAGAGTTATTTTAAGCCCCAAAAGGAGCTCAGTGCATTACAGCCAACCAAGAAGTCAAGAGATGTTTGCCAGAGTATGTAATCCAGTACTCCATTTACTATACACATTCCTCACTGAATTAATGTCTCAAGTAAAGTCACCAGGAATAAAAGGTTCAAAATTTCAGGTAATATTACAAACACTGCAGAACTAAACAAAAGCCTGTTCTGTGGAAGAACATGCATGTTCTTCTCATATTACTTGCTTTCCTACACAAAATAGAGTCATATTATCAAGGTATTAGTTAGCTGTATCAACTCCAAAATGCAGAACCTTAAAGAAGTCCATATCACAACAGTATTTAAGTCACACAATTTTATTTATTTTTAATACATACCTTTACTGCTGGGCCAGGAGCAACATCATCCATTACATGTGCACAAATATTAATGACCTTCAGCAGATGAGAAAACAGCTGTTCTACTAAAGTAACGAGAGTCCGATCTGCCAGAGCTGGCCAGGGTTCCTCCTGCTTTGCAGTGCCCTGGTTTGAGTCTTCTTCAGCACTCCAGGGATTTTTTAAGCACTTGGGAGCACTTGCTGCAACAGGAATCACATTATTGAAAGAAAAACATGGCAAAAAGTTGGAATTAAGTATCAGAAGATTTTAGAGGCTTATCTCTATACGAACAGAAATTCAAACGGGGAAAAGAGAGCCTATATTTTCAAAACCAGCTGTAGGTGCATAGTTTTCAACAACACAAAAAAGTTAATTCTTTATACCCAGCTTGTAGTGCACATTCCCTTCGGCAACTAGAGGAAGTTTGCAGCTTAGAGGCAGTATCTTTTCAAACCTCCTGGGTACATGAAGTTCCTTATTTCTTCTGCTCTTGCAAGTATTTTGTTGTGTGCAATGAGAATAGGGCGAGATACAGACCTTCTTATGCTAATGGTAAAAATAACAGGACAATCCTAACTTTTCTTGCTCTACCTTACCTGCAAGCAAATTTCCAGTCAAAATCAAAGCATCCTGATGTGCAGAGAGGTCCAGTGGGAACCATGCTGATGAAAGGAGAGACAGGATCATGCCAGCCATTCCAATGGTGCAGCCTTTCTGAGCTTCATCTGAAGGACTTGGCTGGGAAACACTAGAAGTTTAATTTTGGAATATCGTGACTTTTTTCCCCCCCTTTTGGTAAGTTTAAAGTCTTAAGAACATTAAGAATTCAGTAGACTGCTAATAAAAAAATCAGTACTACAGAAATACATATTTAACACTGAATTTAAACATCTGCAGCAGAGACCTGACAATACTTTGTATTTTTGAAGAATTAAAAAAGTAAATATTAAAGCTGCTAGTGACATCTACTGATAAACTGAAGAATTCTGTATTTAATTCCTAATGAGTATGGTCCTGAACTATCTCCAGTTAAAAGTCTAACACATATGCAAGGTAGGGATGCGAAACATAAGCTGTAGTATTGCAATGTAACAAGATATTTTTTTGGAATTGACAAGAATTTATGTAAACAATTGTAATCCATCAAATTACCTGGATTTTATTATATTCTTATTACTCAGAATGAGAAGTGTTTGTATCATTCCACAAAAGTAAAATTATAATCCAAATGAATATGAACATGGGATGAAAATTTGTAAAGAAGGAATTAAAAGAAAGGGCAAAGGCTATGTCATTGCATCACTGATGAATATTAGATGCATCTTAAAAATAGCATTTTTTTAGCTGGGTAGAGCAGAAGACACATTGTTGCAATTCTGCATTGATTTTATTTTTCTGCTAAGTATTGCTTGCATCCTAACCCACTTCATCTGTTAAAATTAGACCTATAGTTCAAAAGGCATCTTTTAGAATGCATATGCAGAGCACAGCACACTCATGGCCAGTAAGGGAAGAAAGGGCATGCTGATAATAAAAGCAGCTGAGGGAGCGTTGGTTTTTTGTTGTTGGGTTTTTGGTTTTTGTTTTGTTTTTAAAATAAGAAAAAAAAAGCAAGAGAGTTCCAGGATACTAGAAAAGTAAAATAAGAGTAGAGATATGATGACAGCAGTCTCACTTGCTGTTCCCATTCAGTGTGCCAAATGAGAACAACTTAAATGCATCCAACACTTTTATAATTATAAAAGCAATTATGAACCAGCTTCCTTTACCCACTGTTTTTCAACATAAACATGAGATCAATGTGAAAATGATGTTTTGATTTTAAAGAGATACTACAAGGTACAATACCCTGAAGATAAACATTCTTTGAAAAGCATGGAAAATTTTCTCTTATTACTTATTTGATAGACACTGACCATACGTATCTTTATTACAGCAGCTGCAGCCAATCCCTATGATATACACTGTGGTTCCAGAAATGACAAAGTGCTGGCACTTAACATCTCAACAACCTGATGTTATGCTCTTCTGCATGAAGTTCTTAAATAACTGCTAAGATAAGCTTAACAGCATATATCTAAACCAGGACTTCTGATACCTAAAATAAGTGCACTTTGGTTTTGCAAATATGACTTTTAGAAGCTTGAATAACAGATGAGGGAACATACCCACAGTGCCATCCCACAGTCCAGGTGCAGACAGGATATGTTGTGGAGAGAAGACACAAAGCTTCACAGCAGCCAAACTAAAGAAGTTAACAACAAGAACTGAATCAGTTTCATCACTGGAAGAGCTAGCAACAATGAAGTTTCTTAAGAATGAGAATTAAATGTATTACTATTGCCACTGCCACAGCGCTAAAGTTGCAGATAGCAGTATAGCCAGGAAATAATTAAGTAAGCAAGCTAAAAAGAGAAGAAAAAGCCAGCCACTATAGCAACTAAGGAAACTCACTGTAAGTGCTCTTGTAGTGGATATTGTCAGTGCATGGGAAATTGCTGCAATAACCCTTGAGAGATTGTTTTCCATAGTGACATCTGTTGGACTTTGCAGCATATTGTAACCTCTGTATGTTCTGAAATACAAATATTTATACCACTAAAAAAATGTACTTAAGGTAACACCTCAAAAAATTATTACGGCTTAAATTACTATTACATATATTATAGACTGTTCACAAAATACAAAGTCAGAGAACACTAAATACCACCTTGTTATATTTTAATATTTTTGCTTCTGTACTAGAAAAGGCAATTTAGTTCATAAACTGAATCTTTGTTAGCAAACAAATTGTCTATCAACTCTTAATAACTAACCAGATGCTCTAGAAATCACGATCAATTTAGTATTAGTCTTAAATCCAACTAACACATTTGCATGTTCACAAACTTTGGATTATTGCTGTAAAAAGACTATTGCTGTAGAAAAATAGCTATTTCGCATTTAAAATAACACAGTGTCAACACTACAGTATATAAATCTTGAGTGACATGATCAAGACCATGTATGGAAAAGGTACATAATTAAAAACTTGTCTGACAAATTGATAGAAACAAATAACTCCCATAAATATATACAACTCATACTGTCTATAATACAAGAGATCTAAACAGAAGAGTTTATGAAAGTATAGTTGGCAGCAAAAACACAGCAACAAGATCTCACTAGCAAAATCAGAAGGGAGTACAGACATCTGCTACCACAAACATTAAACAGGATGTGAAGAGTTATAAATCCTGATCAGCATGCTTGAAGAATAATACATACAAGATAAAGTTTATCACAGAACAATGACTACCTACAATCAATGCGTGAGAACATCACTAGTAACCCACACATCAACTTATCCTTTAAACAGGAGTCTGTTTCTGTGGAGCCCAAAACTACCATTGATGCTCCTACAGATTGGAACAAGAGTTCATAAGCACATGGATATGCAGGATTTAAATATGATTCTAGGCATTATGAATTGAAATTTGGGTCCAGCTTCCTTTTAAAGCAAGACAAGTCACATAACATACCTGGTGATAGTGCTCACTGCAAAGTGAGATGGAGGCTGTGTTTCATGCATTAGTAGTTTCAGGTAGACACTGCTTTGGTCTCTTGCTACTGCCACAACTGGATCAGCCTGTCCTTGGTCACAGTTATAAAACAGCTTTGGAACAAGCCTTAATGATAATTGTCAAAAAGAAGACGTATTATTCAGAAATTATTTAATAAACAAGTATATTTAAAATACTTTTAGTATACAACTCAAAGCTGCACAGACTAATTACACATATCAAATTGTAAATTAAAGACTGTTACTAAAACTCATGTTGGATTTGGGCTACAGTGATACTGAGGACAAAATAACCATTAGGTTGGTTAAAACAAGAGTAGAGCGCCAGCGGTGGTGCTGTGGAAGAGCTGCAAAGGTAATGAATCATAGAATCCCTTGGCTGGAAAGGACCTTTAAGACTGAGTCCAACCAAGCCTGACCATCACTAAACCATGTCCCTGAGCACCTCATCTACCTGTCTTTTAAATACCTCCAAGGGATGGTGACTCAACTGCCTCCCTGGGCAGCCTGTGCCAGTGCCTGACAGCCCGTTCAGCAAATGTTTCCTAATATCCAACCTAAACTTCCCCTGGCATAACTTGAGGCCATTTCCTCTCATCCTCTCGCCTGTTACTTGGGAGAAGAGACCCACACCCACCTCACTACAACCTCCCTTCAGCTAGTTGTAGAGAGTAATAAGGTCTCCCCTCAGCCTCCTTTTCTCCAGACTGAACAACCCCAGTTCCTTCAGCTGCTCCTCATAGAACTTCTTCTCCAGACTCTTCGCCAGCTTCATTGCCCTTCTTTGGACCATCTCCAGCACCTCAATGTTTCTCCTATACTTGTTAAGCTCAACATGAGCCTGGCAATGTGCACTTGCAGCCCAGAAAGCCAACCGTACCCTGGGCTGCATCCAAAGAAGAGTGGGCAGCAGGTCGAGGGAGGTGATTCAGCCCCTCTACTCTGCTCTTGTGAGACCCCACTGGCAGTGCTGCCTCCTGCTCTGGGGCCTCAGCACAAGGACATGGACCTGTTGGAACAAGTCCAAAGGAGGGGCACAAAGATGACCAGAGGGCTGGAGCAGCTCTGCTGTGAAGACAGGCTGAGAGAGTTGGGGTTGTTCAGCCTGGAGAAGAGAAGGCGCAAGGGAGACCTTTGAGCAGCTTTCCAGTGCCTGAAGGGGCCTCCAAGAAAGCTGGAGAGGGGCTTTTGACAAGGGCACGTAGGGATAGGACAAGGGGGAAAAGCTTTCAACTGAAAGAGGGTACATTTAGATGAGATAGAAGGAAGACATTCTTTACTGGGAGTGTGGTGAGGCACAGGCACAGGTTGCCCATAGAAGCTGTAGATGCCCCCTCCCTGGAAGTGTTCAAGGCCAGGCTGGATGGGGCTTTGAGCAACCTGGTGTAGTGGGAGGTGTCCCTGCCCATGGCAGGGGGGTTGGAACTAGATAATCTTTAAGGTCCCTTCCAACCCAAACCATTCTATGATTTATACAACTGCTTTTCATTATAATCAAGGAGCTCAAATCAAGGCAAAGAAATTGGTCTGGACACATGGTATATAAAAAAAAAAATCTTTTACTATAGACACTACAATGACCACTTCACTAGAGTATTTCTTTCTCAGTGTTCCCCTATCTCCCAAGGTATTTTGCCCATAGATATCTATGTCAACTGAAAACTAATTTCTACCTGAAAAGGACAATTTTTCACCACCTGATTTCTATGCAGCAAAACTTAAACATACAATAAGATCCAGTTTTCTAGAACAACATTTTCAACTTAGACAACAGTGAAAAATTACAGTACACTTTTTACAAGTTCACTGACAGTACTTCCAATGAATGCCACTACTGGGTGTTTCAAGGGGCTTCTGCAAGCTCATAGCAGCTTTATTGGGCAGTTAAATCTTTTCCAACCTTAAAACACCTGCTGCCACTAAGTCAATATGAAGATAAAGAAGAACTACAACTTGTTACCACTCAGTTAACAAAATAACTCCATTTCAAAATCAAGTCCCTGAATAAAAGCAACAAATAATAACTATGATATAACAGTTAATGATTTCTCTGCTGAGCTGTTTCTGCAATACTAATGCTTTTAAGTGGCAGAATTTTTAAGGTTTCATTGTCCTTTATTTGTTATTAGGAATGGACAGCAATTAACAAGTCTGAAAAACTAGGAAAGGCTCCTCTGACAATAAAATATTCCAGGAATTCAGAATTAGATGCTCCCAACTTCTTTAAACATAAAACTTAAGTCCTTGAATTCTAATAAATAAACTACCAACTAATCCTTACTATTTGGTGTGTGTAGCTGAACAACAACTGTAACTGTAGTAGCTGTAGCAAACATCTACTTTTAAACAATACTAGATACTTCACTATGATCAGCAAGGACAAAAGTTTTACAATAGACTACTTATGACCACGTGGCAACAGCAATGTTTGGGAGTTAGGACAACACAGTAGAACTTCAACATTTAAGTCCGTAAGTCCATCAACTACTGTCAGGATACTGAAAAAAAAAAAAATCACTTCAGCATGCAAAAAAACTAACTTAAGGAAGATGAAAACTGAAAGGGACCCTCAGAATGTAATAGTTAAATGTAATGTAGCTGTAAAGCTAATAAAAAGCAAAGCACAATTGCCTGATGATATAGAATGATGCATGCTCCAGGTACCATAAAGCTGGAGTGGTCTCCCATCCCTCATTTAAACAAAAAAAAAAAAAAAATTAAAACAACCCACTACAGAATTACTTTAGTTATAGGTACACAGTAAACATGCAAATATCTTTCTAAACTGCTTTTTTTTTTTTTAATTATTAAAAAGAAAACCCCTATATACCTCATTAACGAAGCTGCAGCTACATGTCTCACTCTCGGATCTTCATCTCCAAGCAGACATATTACAACATTATTAAGCACTCTCTCCTGAAGTTTTAGTAGCTACAAAATAAGTTATCACAATAAAGTTCATTGAACATTTTCATTATTTGACCAGACTGTTAAGATAGTTAACAAGTGAGATATCATCTGCCATACAAGCCTGTAAGACAATCTTTACCTTAACATTGCCAAATACATTAAACACGTCAAAATTTTTCTGAAGTTTAAAAAAATCACAACAAAAGCTACACACACACACCAGAGAACAGTAAGATATTTGAATCTCAGTAGTAAAGTATCTAATTGTAACAAATGTCAGAATGTGAGCCTACTTACACAAATACACTTACAGAAACTATCAGTGTTGACAGAATTTAAACATGAAGTGCTGAAATTGCACTAGTATCTTAATTCAGAAACATAATATACTGATTGAATATACTTACACCAGTATAATGATGAACACCTCTGTGCAAGCTCTCAGTTCTTCCTTCCAAGAAGCTGACAAGCCTATGGTAAAATAGAATTTAGCGTACATTAGTTAACATTAAACATTATTTCTCCCTTCAGTGCTCTGCGGTTTGTTTTTGGTTGTTTTGGTTTTTTGTTGGTTTTGTTTTTTTTTTTTTTTAAAAACCCAAACACACACACTTGCTACCTTTAGAAAAGGTGAGCTATTTGCTAAACTACTATCTGGCTAGTGTAACAGAAGAATTACTTTTCTTTAGTAAAAAACGTAATTACAATGTGTAAATATTTTTTTCCCATGCATGTAAAAATCTGACTGCTTTGAAAAGATGGTAACACATTCCAAATATCACTATTCAGAAAGAGTCCAATTTTGTATGATTAAGGTTAACTCGAATTTTTATATAAACGTCTTTTGCCTTTCAGTTTGGAAGAACCTGTAGAGAATGAGGGAATGCAAGAAAAGAAAGTAAAGTCATATCAGTCAGTGTAGCAGAAACTAAGCAAGAGAGTTGACAATAATACAGGACAAGTGTGTCTTCAAAAAGTACACACAACTGGACATGAAATCCAAGTTAGATTCCAGATTATATGGTCCCTCTCTCATCACAGATTTGCAGAAGACTTGATAAAACAGACCACTGAACTACAAACTCCTATATAGTGTATCTAGGATTGGGCTTGGTAGTGAAGTCAATGGTAACTTGACAAAGGAATTGATACATCCCTTGTATGATTGGTCTGAATTAGTTTTATGAAACTCTTTATAAAGTTTCAGAAAAAACTGCTCCAGTGTGGTTCCAGTTTCCTATACACAGAATCTTTACACTGCAGCTACAATACCCATAGAAAAATATAAACACTTACCGAAAATCTACCTCTGCAAGTGTTTCCAGAAGTTCCGTCCTTACTAGCCAGTATGAGCTGTTCTTCAGTGTAAGGAGGTCAACAATTAATTGTAAGCCTAGTTCACTGTAACTGCTACTACATAAGCTCATGATGCAATGCTGAGAAAACAAAACAAAAAACCCCAAACAACTTTCAGTTATCTTACAGAAGAGGTTCTCTGAATCAAAGCATGTAATTGGCCATAAAAATCTGTTTTATTTAGAATACTAAATAAAGTTATTGCTTAAGAGCTAGGAGAAAGTACCAGAGCTGGGTACTTCGCAAGGCTAGGACACAAGGCTAGGCTGAGCAACCTGGTCTAGTGGCAGGTGTCCCTGCCCAACCATGGCAGGGGGGTTGGCACTAGATGACCTTCAAGGTCCCTTCCAACCCTATACATTCTATGATTCATTGACACTAGATCCATGTGAACTGCTAAAACCTGCTGCTGAATTTAAACTCTGAAGAGGAACACAAGCCTCAGATCAGAAGACAATCCTCCAAAGAGTAAGGTCTAAAACTAACAGGGCTAAAACACCACAAGCACTATATTGTTACCTGTTTAAAACCCGTATCTCCTAATTTCTGCAGGGTATTTTTAGACTCCTGGTTCTGTTTTCCAGAAGTTTTTGAAAAAGTCATACCTTCTCATTTTAATGACTGTGTAACTATATGTGATCTTTGGAAAAAGTTATAGAACTCTACACTTCTATGTCTTAACTACACAAAAATGTACCTTCTTGTTCAGGGATTAACCACCCAAAACGCTTTCACACTTTTCTACCAAAAGTTATGAAGTCAGGCTACACTACATACTGAAAGGAAAAAAAAAAAAAAAAAAAAAAAAAAAAAAAAGAGTCAAAATTGACTAGTGTAAGTTGGCAGAACTGAACAATTCTAGTGAAGTCTTCTAAAAAGCCATTATCATTAGTATTATTGTACGTCAAACCACTATATACAAACAATATGATCATGGAACAGAAAGTTAAAAACATAGCATCATTTAACTGGATTATTTTCCAGCTGTTTGTTCCTCTGTTTCCGTGCCTGAAACCATGTTTTCTACAATAAAGTTCTCGGGGAAGAATTCATTTTTTGCACCTCAGCATAGCAAGATCCTAGTTAATGAATAATGCCCCTGTCATATGTGGTGGTGCAAATAAATTATTACTACTGCTTACCCTCACAGCTGTACAAGCCAGTTTGCATGTAACAGAGGACTCGTCTTTCAGTGTTTTCTGTAACAGAGGTATGCAGTCTACCAAGGAAAAGAGATTTCCTAACAAAAAAAAAAAAAAAAATTTAGAGCAATGAAACAAAAGTACCTTTTGGTTGCATTTTAAAAAAAAAAAAAAAATACATTCTTAAAATAGTTACCTGTTGAGCTTCTAACATTTATTAGCCATTTTTCCACATCAAAGCGGGATTTAATGAGAATGGAGTTGATAATTGTTCCACACAGAATGGCAGTAGCTCCTCTAATCTGGGGATCTCCATGGTCAATGTAGTTCAGAATATCCGATACATACTGCTCCTCTAAGAAAATAAGTTACAACTACTTTATTTTAAAAATACTAGTCTTAGGCTTTGCTGATTCCTAAAAATGTTTCAGGAGGTGCCAATTATTGTACAACCAATGTGAGCATATTCACAATATGCCTGCCTTAGTTCCACCTTTCAGAGAGCCATCCATACAATCTACGTATCATTCACACCATCCAGACCAATGATTACATATAAGCCCACTAGTGTTGTATTTCAATTGTACACAAAATGCTCTGGGGAAATCTAAGAGTTTTGGTCAACACTCCACCTTTGCCACTATCAGTACCAAACCAGTAGAATACTCCAGACCTCTCTTGATCATACTGTATCCTTCATAAAAATTAACCTAATGGCTTAGAAACCATCTAGAAGATGGACTAAAATAAATTAGAAGAAACCATTCCTAAGATAAACAAAACAGTTCTATATAGCAGTTGTGCTAAAACAGCTTCAACTTGTCAGAAGCTATACAAGCTCATCCACTGAAACTTAACTCTTATTCCCAAAAAAAAAAAAAAATCACACCACATGTGCTAGTAGTGCAGACAGCATGTTTGTTCCAATTGGTGAAATATTTGTTTGTAAATACTAAACTGCATTTAGAGTTTTCAGTATGGATACTGCCTCATTTATTTGAAAACCCAAACACATTATTAAAATAGAGTACGTGAACTGCAACATACCATACTCTTCTCCCATGGCTTCAAGGGGTGTTGTATACAGTTTGCTGAAGAAAGACTCAGGGTGAAGGGCAATGGCTGCTCCAACACAACTTACTGCCAGGGCTTTTACACTGACTCTCACATCTCTATCAGGAACTAAAGCTGGTGAGAAGGAAGGGGAAGGAAAAAAAAAATATTTAAAAGCTTCCTGAATTGGTTTTAAGTTGTTAATTTTGTATGATATAAATAGCTTAGCCTGGACAAAAAAAATATGAAGGCAGAGGAAGTAGTTCAGTTTATCAGAGACAGTAGTTGTATACTTTTTTTTTCTTTTTCTTGAAAAAAAAGTAAACACCACAAACACCACCTCACACACTTCCAACTCATTTTCTTCATTGCTGAGAATACAGCTACTACACTACTTTCCAAGAGGACTACATCAGCAGAGCACATGAACAACAGTTTAGAAAAGGGAAAAAGAACAAATGTCTTACATGCTCACTTCAGTCACATACAATGATACAAACACACATGCCTGTGACGCAGACTTCCCAATGAAAAACAAACTGAAGCAGCAGTGTATGCCATAAAAGCGTTCTGGAAAATCCCTACTGACATAATTTTATTCCTATGCTGAAAAGGTAAATAACTTCTTTTGAGACCCAACCACCTCCTCAATCACTCACTGTCAAAAAGCTTCTCTTTGACTGTCACACATAAAAAAACCCATGAAAAATGGCCACACTAACTTATGCAAATGCTGTAAGATGTTAAAAGTGGACAAAAAAGTTCAACTTGAGATTTCACCTAGGTCTTTGAAAAACTTAGGTCAATTCTCTGCTTTACTACAGCTAAATCATTTAAAATCTGAACTTACATTTCCCAAACACAAGTGGGGACAAGAGCACTTCCTCTACCTGAAGTACATTCAAAAAATCTAACACAGAATTCAAACAGAACTGAGTGATAAAGCTAAAACAGATACTTTTAATCTTGTTTTAATTAACACAAATTAGACATTGCAAACAAAATCAATCGTAAAAATATTAAGACAAGTACTTGAAAGAACTATACCCTTCTGAACTTGTTTTTAGGAGTTTCCACAAAACAGACTGCAACTCAGAAAATTGTTTCCTTAGCTTTTACTGAGGTATTCATACCTTTACAGTGGACAAACTGGGCACGCAACACTGACAAAAAAGACATACTGATATTAGATTGTCTTTGCAGCTTTATACAATCTATAAGCCATCATGGCCCAACAGGTTAAGTCTCATAAGACTTTATGAATTGTAAATGTAATTAAGTATTTGACTAAGTTACCGTAACACTTCTTTAGCTGCTCAATGGTTCAAAATGAGATTCACTGTAAAATAACATAGATTTTTAAGTTGTTTTAGGTTTTCCTGTACTCTGGTGTGATCATTTAAATACGACTGTCACAGAAAAAAAAAAACCCCAAAGTCTCCAATGAAGTGAGATTAAAAAACAGTAAATTGATGACATTTCCAACTTTGTACATTGAGAGACACAATGAACCAATCGGTCTGGAACAGAACCTTACCTCCTTTCTCCCCAGTAAGCAGGAAAGAGGCTGACAGCAGTCTAACGCAGTGCACTAAAGGAGCAGAATTTCCATCGGTATAGTGACCTATGTCTCCCTTTACCCTGGAGGGCTATTGAAGGCAAATGACAATTTTTATACAGATAAAAATTAATCTTCAGTTTAAATAAAACATTAAGCACAACAGGATTTAGAAATACTGCACATTCCCAAATGTATAAAGGTTGTAATACAAAATGTGTTTAATACGTATTAAAAAAAAGGCCTTAAATATTAAGGCTTTTGGGAACTTTGTATCCAGCATCAGAATTGGTTTAATTTTATCACAGAAACAACAATCATTCTGTAAATTTTCTGAATTAGCCAGACTTGCTGTTTGCCTCTGAAGGAGTCTGATAAATCACTTTTTGCCACAAATGATCTTTGGAAACTTTCTACAAGAAGCAATGAATTCCTAAGTTGTTTCCAAAGAAACTTCTGCAGTTTCACATTTAGAGTTCCCCAGTAGCCCAAGCTGATTTAACTCTGCCTGCCACAAACCAAACCCCTGTTGCCCCAGACCAGAATAAGGTCCAAAGCTGAAGTCAAGAAACCGTAAGAAGAAATCAGTAACCTGTGGTTAGAATGGTAATAACCTCTCCGCAGAGAGAGAGGCTCAAAGAGTAAGACATAACAACTTCTGAGGAGATCATAACAATGAGCCTGAAGATATTACAGGCAATAAAGCATCCATTTACCCTACTAATGCACAAACAAAAGGCGTTTATGTTCACAGTGGTTTGTGTTCTGCTATGGTTTAGCTGGTGATTGCATTTAAGACATCAACACTTCTATATTTACATTACATTAAATCAGATTTACTATTCAACCTTAGTTATTTTGACCTAGAATGAAGTAGAGCATATATACAGGCTACCCCCTTTTTACACTACTTTACATTATCATAACTTTTTTTTTAAACTTAGTTGTTTTAAGCCAGATCACTGTGAATACTTCCCACCTTATTTTCATGATCACCAAGATCTGCTGCATCTTCTTTTGACGTAAATCTATCTACGCTGCTATCAGAAGGCTGCCTACTATGGCTCATGGCTTTCAACAGGTGAGGTTGTTGAAGAGCTGTAGAGAAAGGCAATTCATGAAATACCATTTCAGTTGCAAATTAAAAGCACTTTAATGGAACTTAATTATACAAACGTGAAAAATAAATTAGCAGTGATCAAAACAAGTGATTCATTAGAAGTGTTGAAATACATTCCTTATTTTACATTCCAATCTATTTATTTCTTTTTCATATCCATTACACGAGTCTTCAGTCCCTTGGAAGTTAGACAGCAGATGTACCTGTAACACCTGCCTTAAAGGTATCACCAATTCTGTTTTCCCCCCACCTCCCTCAATTACCAATAGAATCAACATACCAATAGAAGAATTTCTGAAAGACTCCAATGAATCATCTTGGAGAATATTTGCAGCCTCATCTTCCTCATCCTGCAGCTGCCCAATTTGCATTCCGGAATACTGTCCTTCAGCACCCTCCAAAACCTACACAGTGCAAGGAGAGGACTTAAAATAACTTGGCTTAACACACAGTATTAAATCTCAAATATGCAGTGTTAGTAAGCTAGAAATCATTTGAAAGCAAGTATGAGCCTGATAAATATTAGTGTACAGCTGCATGCAGGCCCCAAAGCAGTTCCCATCCTCCTCCAGCATTTGAGCCATTAGAAGCCATTGTTACATGTGACAGTCTCCCCCATTTGAGCCATGAACTTGGATGTTATCAGTAAGAAAGCTGAACACGTGGTGCGTTGCCTCCCCTGCAGCTCTCCTTGCCCCCTATTCCAAACACAACTGTCCCCCTATCTCAGCAGTTACAACTCAGAACCAACACCTTCACTGTCACAAATTGAACTTGTCCCTTGTTGTCAAACTCTCCCATTACATATCCAGGACAAGTGAGGTTACGTCAAACTGAGAACACATTGTGTAGGACAAAAAAGTAAGTTGGAACATATTTTAATTCCTTCATTCTAAACCAGAGACTACTAAAATGTACACTTCTAGAAGAGAGTCTAACTCTTGGTATTAATGCAATATACAGGCAGTAGGTATACGGAAAAATAATCATAAAAAGACAAAATAAATGATAGTGATAATAGAAAACAGTAAAAAGTGAAAAAAAATCTCATTGTAAGTTTATCAGAAGACATAAGAGACTTCTTTAGTTACTCCCTGACTTTAGAAGCACCAGGCAATTATTCATTAAAGAGCTTATGTGTGGGTAAGTGGGACAACCACTTAGTCTGTCATTTAGGAAAAAATAATTTTACTTATAATTATTGCATGTAAACAGTACGCAAACTGACACGTGGAACAGTTTGACAAAAACTTGCAAGAAAAGCACCTTGTCAATAAACACAATTTGTCAATAAAAGCCTGCTCACTTTGGGCTCTTCACTGCCTACACTGAATTCAGAGACAGTGCTATCATCATTACTCCTTTGGTTCTTAAATCCTCACACCTGCAGGAGTACTTGCTTGCCATAATTGTAAATTTACCATTTTTTGTAGTGGTAAGATACTATCATTCTTTCAAAGCTAGTATCAGCAAACTTAAGTCAAAAGTTTGATACTGTTCGAAAAAAACTAAAGAAACTAAAGAAATTCTAAGCTTTCCCTTTTCTGCATTTTCTGTTCTTCCTCACAGTAATCATATTTTTGCCATTTTTATTACAACCTCACAATACACTTGCCTGAAAGATAAAATTCTCAATACACCTATATTTTATGCACATTTCAAGTGTTTATTAGATATGCAACAGCTACATTAGTGAGACATGCAGCACTTTCTCTATAGGAGAAATCCTTAAAATGGAATAAAAAGAAAAAAAAAAAAAAGAGTTGCATTGCCAAGTGAAAAAGCACAGGCAGAAGACAATGTGAAGCATTAGGTTTCAAAAGTATTCCTCTATCGTTCCAAATACACTGTTCACCCTTTAACACTTCCATTAGTCTTCCTGCACCAAAGCAATTCATGTATCTATACAAAATGAAAGATATGCTACTTAGAGGATATATTTGTATCAAATCTTTGATACTGACATTTTTCCAGAGAGTGACGATCTGTTAATACCTTCATATGATCTACCCAGTGAACACACTGATTACAGAAATTTTTAATTACTGCTGAAGTGAAAGTGTTAAAAGGAGGTCAAGCTCTCCAATAGAGGTGTGAGCTGCTGACCTTTCCATTGTTACTAGCTGAGGATTGAAAAGTAGAAGACGAGTACGAGTAAGTAGATGAATCCAAGTCTGGGCCCTCCATGGAAGAGCTCTGAGATATGTCGGGCCCCTCAGTAGAAGGGGATCCCCCCTCTGCCCGTTGCACACTTACAATTTCAGAACTGTCCGAAGGGGTTACAGCAGAGTCTGGACCTTCTGTAGTAGTCTGAGAGCTATCACTAATTGGTGAGGAAGCCTGTGTACCATCATTCAAGTCCATAGTGGGATCTGAAGGGACAGCACTGATCTGGCTGGAGCTTCGGCTAAGCACATCATCATCTTCCCCC
This sequence comes from Podiceps cristatus, assembly GCA_000699545.1. Lineage (NCBI taxonomy): Eukaryota > Metazoa > Chordata > Aves > Podicipediformes > Podicipedidae > Podiceps > Podiceps cristatus. Next base: position 46,632 of record KL263601.1, read on the forward strand.
TCAGCAGCTGTACTTGGCAAGTCACAGCTTGTCAGGTCTACAGAGTCTGACTGCAAGGTATGTTGAGAACGTGGCTGCTCAGTAATGATATCATGTCCGGTAGGATCAGCAGCTGAACTCCCTACGGACCCAGCTGTCGATACACCCGATGAAGAAGCTAGTTCACCGGTTATCTCACCCTTCATAGAAGCTGCAAGAAACAGACATTTATCAGTCAATTGAGTGTTTAAATTTCTGTTTCACTATTGATAAGGACACCACGTACTAAACCACATATTAAACTAGGCTAAGGAAAGTGTATAACTAAACAGTTAAACTACAGGCAGGGAAATAAGCACCTGTAAAATGCCATTCTATCTATACCAGCAGCTCAACACAACAGCCTACCCAGTAAAAAAACTAAAGAGTAGTCAATTTCATTACATAAATTTTATACCCAGAAGCATTCATGGTTTCAGTTTTGTTAGAGCATCTTTCGAGTGCCCATCCACTTCCTAGTCACCACAAACCACCACTTTTATATTTTACATGGAGCAGTATAAGAATGGACTTGTATAGTAACACAGGTTGATTGCACTGCTAAAGGAAAAGCCAGCTACCTGCAAATGACGCAGCGCTGACGTCTGATCGGGTTTCAGGATCATCCTCCAAGCCTTCTTCTTCACCAAGAAGTATTTTACCTGAGAAGTGATATAAGAAAAACTTTTACAGTTTTCCAAAATAACAGTCAACTTGAAATGCTGAACAGTTGAAATCAGTTAGATGTAAAATCTATTTTTAAAAAGTAAATCCAAATAATTTTTCAAAGTTATGACAGGCAACAGATGGAAAAGAGAAAGGAATGAAGAAAGTGAATATCCAGTCCCTCACTATCTGATCAGGAGAGAAACAGACAGCAGTGACAATGAAACACACAGTTAAGTAATTTTATTTAACAGTGTAACCATTCAGGAAACTACCTATGACCTTATTCATTCTAGTTGATTTTTGTGGACTATGTTCAGATCCCACTCATTTCAAAAGTATGGCTGTCCTGGTTTCAGCCAGGACAGAGCTAGTTTTTGTCTGCAGCAGCTCCTGTGTTTTGGAGTTGGTATGTGAAACAAGGCAATAGCACGCTGCTGGTGTTCGCTGCTGCTGAACGACCAAGGACATCTTGCAGTTTCCCAAGTTTTATTAACGAGAAGGTCCAGGCACTTGGGAGGGTTACAGCCAAATAGTTGATCTAAACTGGCCAAAGAGAGTGTTCCATACCATAGATGTCATGCCCAGTATAAGTGAGGGTCAGCCATTGCCCTCAGCCCTTCTTTTTGCAAGCTTTTTTTTTGCGTGCCCTTTTTGCCCTTGTCTTTTGCCTTGTTACCCTTGCCCTTTCCTTCGGGTTCGGGTTCCTTGTTCAGTTCGTTTTCTGTTCATGTTCCTTTCTTGTTATCTTATT
>KL263601.1:48342-66507 GCA_000699545.1 Podiceps cristatus
CACCGGGGAGAGGAGGGGTGAGCGAGCGGCTGCGTGGTCCGGTTACCATTTGGGGTTAAACCACAACAATGGCCTATTACTAAGGACTGGATACCTGTCACCTGGATGCCTGCCCTCAACTCAGAAGGACACTGAAGCATCACAAGTAACAGAATAAATAACCTCTCCCTCCTTAAGGCTATGACAATTATCAAAGGCTACTTGCAGCTTGGGGCTTGGAACTCCAATGATAACAGAATGGAAAATGCCTAGGGGGAAGAGCAGCACAGACTGGAAGCACAAGATAAGTGGGTCAGGGTGATGAACCATGGACAAAAGCCATTGAGATCCAGGGACGACTAAGGCAAAAATCTTCAGAGAGGCTTTATAACTACTTATAACCTAACACAATCATCACAAGAGTTCTCTTACTTCCAGAGTAACGCCTATTTGAAATAGAGGCAGTGGGAAGAGAAAGATACCTGCAGATGCACACTGTCTGGGAGAAAACCAAGGACATAACTGCACTGGAAAGTCTGTAAATGGGACGGGACACAGAGCGCAGAGGGAGCTACTGAGCCCGTCCTTCTGGATCTTGCAAGCCACTTGCTGAGACACAAGGAGCCACGGTAACTGCTTTGAAACAAGCTTGTTTTGCCATTTAGAATAAGCTTCCCTAGTAGTGTAAGATCCACCATGGAAGACACCAATGTTTTGATAACTCCAGGTGAATTCTCTTGCATCTCATTAAAGTTATCAGGGGAGTAAAAAACATTAACAGACTTTTAAATTTCTCTACCACAAGTGCTTTCATACATAGCAGTAACACTGTAGAACTGTCTTCCTCTGAAAAGTATGTTTTATGCTATTCAAACCCATGAATAAGGCAGGAAAGTAACAATGACATTTCCATGTACGTTCTACGTAAAATAAGTGATTGAAAACTACACACTCCCACAAAAGAATGAGTAAAATCCTGCTAAGGGTTCCCAAGAAAAAGCATAAGACAATCTATTCTTCTCTATTCTTTCTCACATTCACATCCATTTCACTGAAACAAACCATGATATTATTCTGCTTTCCACAGCAGATCACCTTCAGAAGTGAAAGGGGAATGATGATGAAAAACATTTTTTTAGGCATATTAGGCTTTGTGTGTTTAAATGACTACATAAAACAAGCTGCAGGATACTTTTCCGCTATTTGGAAAAAAAAAAAAAAAAAACAACCCAGTTAAGATGCAGAACATAAGTTTTCATTTCAAAATGAGTTTTCAGCCTTTTTTGCAAATAATTTTCCGAAGCTGAAACATAAGCAAACCAACAAAGGCCAGCTGCTCAAAACTAAATTTGGGCAAAAGAAGTAAGACTGAAAGAACAAGGAATATCTGAGTTCTGAGGTTAGGGTCACAGATTTCTGTGGATCAGCCTTCCTTTACACCCATACACATGAAGGAGTATTACAGCTAGGGAAGTTTCACCCACGGACAACGGCAGAATCCTACTGCTCTAGATAGCAGTAGACTGCAAAATGACTTCAAGGTGGAACTGGGGACAGGATTGATTTTTCCCTCCTTTCTACAATGGAGAGCAGCAGGAAATGAACAAGTCACAATTTAAAATTAAACCTGTACAAAAGAAAACTGTGAACAGATTTCCTGAAATTCATTTATGCCATTTTTTGAGACAATCTTCATACCACGATCTTGAACAGTGATAGAAGCTGATGACTCATACATGTTTTCCCACTGAGTGAAGGAAAGGTTAATGTTTTATCAAGTACTTTCATTGAATTTACAACATTATTAATATTTCAAAGTTACACTGAAGTCTACTAACAATTCAAAGAAACAAAATGATGATTTACCATTTTTCATTTTAAAAGCATTATGTATTGTTATTCTGATTTGTTGCATTCTGTCTCACCGGTGGATGTTGCAGCAATATCTACTTTCAGAACACCCTCACTTTCACACTCTTGTTTCTAAAACATAAGTTATCACTGCATCCATGAGCACTACTTCATTCAGCTCTACCCACTATTTCACATCTAGGGATATTAAAGCATATAGACATATTCTTTAAGCATTCCTTACACATGAAGATGGGAGAACATATTTGGAAAAGCTGTAAGCTAGTTACTATAATGGTCCTTAAAGTTTGTATAATCTTATTTAGTCTTACACTATTCTTACTTGAAGTTTTTCTTTACAGTATTGCACGTCTCTGCTTACTATACTTGCACCGAGTGCACTACACTCACACATAGTTCTACTGCAGCAGCAACATTTTGCTCACCTAAACCAGGCGATTAGACTATTACACAGCTGTATCTAGAGTGATTCTAGCACAGATATGACTGGTTTGAAACAAAGTGTAAACATATAGCTAGATATGAATTACTTTCATGCACAAACTGGGAAAAGAATACTTCAAAGCAAATTGTATTTTTAAAAAATCCTGCTAAATGAATTATCTATTGAAGAAATGAAAAATACACACTAAGACACGAAATGAATAGCATTAATCAAGAACAAAAAGAAATTAAAAAGCATCATATCAAAGCATGCAAACATAGACACATGCATTAGTAAAAGAAAAAAAACCCAAAACACACAACAATGAAAAAACCCACAGGCCTACCAAAACCAGGAAGGTTAACTATTTTGTAAATAAAAGGTTAGGTATTACCATTAAAAGGAAGAATGCCCTGTTCAGAGAGGTTATTTTTAGATCTGCTCTTTAAAAGTGAAAATTGCATCAATATTTATCACTATAACTTTGCCAATGAACTACAGCAAAAATAAGAATTTTACTGCTTTGAATAATTTTAGAATATCTTGATTGCAACATCAGAAGCCGTGTCAGAATTCTTTTAAGATTTACAGTGATTAAGCTCATCTGATAATACAAAGGCAATTGTGAATGAAGACCAAAGTTCAGCAAGACAATGAAATGGGGAGGGGGGAGAAAAGGAAAACAAAAATAATCAGAAGATAATGCAATTAAAGATTTATTTTTGAAAATAATCACCTTTATGCTTTCTCGAAAGAACAGGGCTGCATGAAGACCCCCCTCCAGCTGCAAATCACAGAAAGTAACACATCAGGGCAAAGACAGAGCTGCTGAAATCATGAAGGAATTCTAATAGCCACAGATGGGAATTAAAAAAAAAAGCCAGGAAGAAATAGAAAACTTGTTGCTTTTGCAGTCCAAGTTTTTTGGATCATTCACCATCAAATGACTTAATTTTTCTATGCCACTAAAATTTGCTGTTAAAAAAAAAAAATCTCTGAAGTTCATGGCTATGATTGCTTCCGGCTAATGAATGACGTTCTAACAGCAGCAGTATTAGAATGATCCATTAGTTCAACATAGAAGTCCTTATAGGAATCTAATCAGAGACTGATTCTTTTGAAACAGGAAAGTAGCAGTTAAGAAACAATTTTAAGAACATGCATTTCACAGACAAGAACACTGATAGTTGATTTTAAAAGTCATGGATAAACTTAAGTCATGCTTTAATTTCATGCTGGCTTTGGTATTCAGCAAGCTCTCAGTTAATATAAATTCTGATTAGATCAGCTTATGAGTAACAGTTGTCAGATACTTGGTGAGAAGAACATTGATTTTGCTGGAGGAAAAAAAAAAAACAAACCAACAACAAAAAAACCCAAACACAATCTGCCACCACAGTTAACTTGGTCTGTGTAACTAAAAAAACCCATCAACACAAACTGTAAAAAACCCAACCTCTTGAGTTTGTCATTACTTAATGAATATATACCCATGCAAAGGAAAGAGGTAAAAAACCTTTTACTATACCAGGGAGGGGGGAAGTCATGCATTAATCTATACATTTCATTTTATCCTTCATACTTTTGGCTGAGACTAGGAAACAGAGCTGGTGAGATATGCTCATCTCCTTTTAATCTAATTACCAAAAATATAGCTTACCTATAAGTTCCACTATGCTCCCACTGCGGCTCCTGCTGGTAGACTCATCTTTGGATACACTGACCTGTGCAATGCCCCCTGAAGTGGTCAGGGCATGTAGAAGTTCAGGCGGTGGCGTTCTAAAGAGCTGTTGTAATAATTCCAAAGCTCCAGTCACAACATTATGGTCCTGATGCTGGGTGTAATGCAGAGTCAATTCATAAACCTAAAACCCAACAAAGTACTGGAATAAGTCTCTATGAAGACACAACATACCACATTTCTTCTCATATACCACATTAGAGTTGGTGCATTAAAAGTGACTGACATATGCTATATCTAATCCTCACTATCCTCTTCCAAGGGGAAAACATCAATTAATTGTAGCCATTCAACTGCCTTTTTGGTAGAAGTCTGTTTTTTCTGTTTACTGTTACAGAAGAAGGAATCACAAAGAACACCACAATGATTATGTAGTTCTTTAGCTCGTTTGGGAACACCTAACAAGTACTGCTGATGCATTTTTCTGAAATTTCTGGTCGTTACCATTATTTATCAATAATTACAGTCACTGGACCTACTACCATTTACCAAGATGAACAGGAATTTGAGAAAAGAATTCAGAATGTTCAACATCAAACTAGTGCTGTATCATACTATATGCAAGATTTATTTCTTTTCCTTCTAGTCAGTACACTTCAGGTTAGGGTTATTATTCATATCTTACCTGTATAAGTTGCTCTGGTGAAGGTGAAATCTCTGTTTCTTTTCTTGTTACACCAAAACTGCCTTTTAGGCTGGTATCTTTTACTTGTTGTTGCAATAAAGGTATGAGATACCTTAGTGTAAGTAAAACACCCAGAATTAAAAGAGTAGGATGATCATCATCTACAGGAACCAACAAGCCTGGAGGCAGAAAAGCAGCAGTCAAATCACTTACTGACAGTGGTTAGTTTCAACACAAGTGTTATTTCATCTAGTCCATGTAATAGCTTCTTCATCAAGAAAAAAAATCCACAACAACAAAAAAACAACACCCAAACACCAACAACCAAAACCTAGCAGCAAATTAAGAATGCTTTCTAAATGTAGAAACACTTGAAAATATGTTGTATTTAATATTCCTGACAATCATTTAAGCAACATGGGAGAATGGTCAGAAGACCCTGTCTCACCCTCTCTGCTCCCTGCCTCTTTTCACTCAATAGAGACAAAAAAAATTCTTTTTTAGTAATCACTGATGCTTTCACCAAGTGATCTAGACTCTCTTGCTCCCCTCACATGCCTTCTCTCTCCACATGGCAGTTAAATCAAGGCCATACATTAATTCCCTCACACAAACAAGCACTACTATCCTAATGAATGACATCTACCCTTTTGCCTCCTCCCTCAAGTATTTGGAACCTTGTTCCATATACCTGCTAATCAGAGAGTCAAATGCAAAACATACAAAGAACAAATATATGTTATGTAAGAAAACAGAACTTTCTAGTTGGGGGGCTGGGATGGTGGGTGGATCACAATTTGTGGAGTTCCTGTCCAAATTCAGTACCATTGCCAGGACGTTATAAAACACCTTTGAGGCAGAAAGAACAATGTGTGCATACAAGCACACCTTTTCAAGTCACACAGAGGGAGGAAAGTCACTATGTGACATCTGATTTTTTCACCTGTTCTTAAAAGAAGCAAGGCTACCAGGATAATGCTTTACATATCCATTGGTCTTCCTTACCTCTCCTTTTGCAATCAAGTCAAGTCAACATGGTAAAGAACCCTTTGTCAGTAACAAAACTCAGGCCAAAAAGTTTCCACTACAATCCAGACAAATGTCTCATCATGAGTTGCAAAACACCCCAAAGACGATTCAAACTTCACAGCTGAAGAAATACGGAAGCAATACCTGATGCAAAGTTGTGTGCTTTTAAGTTAAAAAAATCCATTTCTGGTCTAAGTTACATTTTCAACAAAGAAGCTGCATGGTGGTACTTCTAAAAAAGGTTACAGGTATGTGTTCATGACCCAGAGAACAGCAGTCAGACCCTCCACCTCAGACCTGCTGCACTAACAATCAAGCTGCTGAACAATACAAGTCTTCACAGACTCCTGAACAAGTTCTTCCAGAATCCCTAGACCTACTCATTTCCCAGCAGGCTACTTGCTTCCCTAGCTTTGGCTGCTTCTTTTCAATATTACTGAATTAGCATTGCAGCACACAAATAGTTTCAGTAATATCTTCATCTAACACAACACAAAACAGAGAAAGCATCAGCTGTGTAACTGGTAGCCCAAGTATCCTTGCTTTACCTGAAAACCTTTCACATATGTATCCTACATGGAAAAAAAAAAAAAAAAAATCATGTTACTTATACCTGAAGCAAATTTAATTTTTCTTTTCCTGAATCTTACCTAAAAGTACATTCAATAACCAGGCATAAAAATACTGCGTTCTTCGTGAATGTTGACAGATGCTTACTGCTGATCCTGCTGCTGTTCGACGGATAGTAGGGGAACTGGATTTAAGATTAGCTATGAAAGCCTTCAATAAAACCTAAAAACAAAGATATCTTACTTTACTTTTAATGAGAAAGAAAAGGAGACAGAAGTGAATTAAGAAGTTAGTAAATGTATTTTTTCATTCATTCAAAGCATTACTTTATTTATATCAAGCAAGGGCAACTTAATTCAGACATGTAGCTGTAACTGCTTTCTGATTGATAATGCTGACAGCTTACTGTGCTTCGAGATCTAACGGTGCACTAATAGGTTAAAGAAAGTACCTTAATCTCATTGTCGTTTGCAAAATTGCCAAATGCTGCCATGATTTTTGGTATTGCCGCAGCTAGGGTCTCTTGTACCGATTCTTCGGGTCTCTTACTTATTCGTGTTAGACAGGGCAAAAGGTTCACTAAGTACGGCCTAAGTATGGCAAAGGAGAAAAACTAATTTGAAATCAGGACAACTGCACCCATCTAAAACATTTTTAATTCACACTCAAATTCTGTGGTATTACTAAATAATAAAAAAAAAGTACCCATTGGCTACATAGAGACAACAGTCTTCTGAATACAATCTGCAGACATTAAGACAGAACTAAAGAGAAGATTACAGTTAAAATACAAGTTACTTCACAAGTTCTGCCCCCCCTTCATCCAGAGTCATGTACAGCACAGAACTAAAACTCCACTAAAAGAAAACCAGCTAATCAAATAAAGCTACTTCAGAGAGAATAATATGATTGGAACCATTCCAACCTCCCAATTAGATATTTGAACTTGTCAACAGTAACATTTTGTTAACATCTATATTTTGTTAAATGTTCTTTGGAAAGTTCATTGCTAGGATTTGTTTACCTGCACTTTTGAGGCCGAACTAGATGGGCAAGCTCAGCAAATCTCCAGAGTGCAGCACGCAGACTTCTGGAAGCACCATTCTAGACAGAGTATGCAATTGTTACATTTCATCAAGAAAACAATTTTCTAAACAATACCTGTAGTATACAACAGTATACATTTTTATACCATTTTACTTAAACAGATAAAAGTGTAAGGTGTCTGGAAGTCATAAATTTCCTTTAGCCAAAAGGAAGTCAAGTCAGCTCCATGACTGCCTTCATTTTTCTGTCTGGTATGAGGAATTTTCTAAGAGACCCAAAATAAATAATAAGGAACACCAAGAAAGAAGGAAATGTCTGAAATCTCCACTCTGCTGAAATGAGCTTAAAATACCACAGAAAAAGTCATCAGCCAACAAAGAAGCATTGATTATATGAGAGTCTAAAAATCACTGTGACACTTGCAGAGATAGAAATGCAGCACAAACTTGACAGCAGTGGAGATATGCAAATAAATAATGTTCAGGTCCTAAGTGTACCAAAAAAAAAAATTCCACTTATTGATCTGTATCAGTTCATAATGGTTTGCAAGCTAAATTTTAGTATCTATTTTTCAGTTGTGCACCTGACTTGAGCCAGAATGCCTTTAGACCTAGTGTCTAAGGATACAGTAAAGCTCCTTAGTATTGTTAGAAATACAGAAAACTATGAAAGTCAATAGAAGTCTAGGAGAAATTGTATACTTAATTTAGTCTGAACCTAACCAAAATGCTTCTCAAATCAAGTCCCTCTGAAGACTGAGGTAAGATGTTTAAAAACTGACATTTCTTTCTTATTTTCTTTAGCTACTATATCAAAGGCTCATGGTCTTGTTAGCATGACAACTAAAAAAACCTTGGGTCTGAACTACAACATTTGCATTTTTCAGGTTCAGAGCCAAACAACAGACTCTGGCATGGCTCCTAAAGTGATCCAACTGATGCACAAACAAATTTCAGTCTGCTTGGTGCTTCTGTTATGCCTACCACCTCTGTTTCTTGCCTCTGCCATGAATCTGCAAGCACCTATTAAAAAAAAGCACATGCCACCTGAACAACAAAATATATCCTCCTGGATCTGGTCATAACATGCAGAAACTTCAGAGTGACCTTTGTGTTGGTTGCTTTTTATTAATTATCTAGACATCCACTTCTATACCCTCAAAAATTATGCATGACATTAAGGTACAACAATACAGTAAGATATTCATACAGGGCCTACAAGTAGTCCGCATTTGACAGAAGAAAAGCTATCCACATTGCTTTTGTTATTTATGTTCTAGAGTTCTACAACTCCCAATGAAATAGAACAAAAAGCAACAGCCTTGCTATCTGACAAATAACACCTGTATTTTCTCTCTATACAAGCTTTGCTAAATGTTTACAGATGCAATAGACATGATTTCAGTGAAACTATCCTGAACACAGCATTTTATTTTGTAGTCGTATACTTAAAAAGGGCTATTACTAAAATACTTACTACTTAGTTAAAATTGTGGCTTTTGGTGCAAAGAGAGGTACTTCAATATTTTTGTCTATGCATCCTACAGAAGCTGTAAAGTACACATCACACATTCGCAAAACAAAGCAGTTAGAACTTGTAACAGGTCAATTCAGGTCTCGATCAAGCGATTACTCCGAAAAGTTATTTCAAATTAAGGCACCTACTTTTCACCACCCTTTTGCTTGAAGTTATTCTTACCAGTTCAGTCAGTGGAGCAAACATCATGAATACGTCTTATTCATTTGGGTGCAGAGTCACTAAGGTTAACTCAGACTGCTGTTCACACCAAATGTTCACACATTTTCTGCCAGATAAGCTTTCAGGAGCTGTTAAATCTAAACAATGGGGCCAATAGTGAGGAACTGTGTAGAATAATACATTAAACAGTCACAGATCCTTCCAAAGTGAAGCTTTGACCTTGATCTTAAAAGACATACACTATTTACACCAATGCCACATTCCAATATACTAGCACACTTACTAACCACCATATTTCAAAAGGACACGAAAGCAGCAAACTCACCTTTTTAATCTCTTTATACAGTTCTAATTGTAACCTAGGAAGACTGGAATCCATCAAAGCCTGCAATGAAATGCATTGAGAACATGCTGTATCAGAAGGGAGACACATTACAGGAATAACATTACACTTTGCAATAAAACAGCTTCAAAAAAAGGCACAGATCTATCTAACTGCCCCTGTATTTGATGCATAACCACAAAAAAGACGCTAAATACTAAAGAGAGATACCTTTATCTTTCACACAAACACAAAACAGAAATGTGGGCAAATTCCACAAGCTCTAACGGCTATTCACAATTAACAGTGACTGCTTTACCCATTCTACCTAAAAAAGGCCATATGGGATCAGACTTCAAGCAGAGCCAACTTAATGTGCTTTCTGGCAATTGCCAGGAATAGATATTCATGAATAGAATATTAAAACACAAAAATAGTATTCAAAGCAGCAAGAGGTATTCCCTGCTATACATCCCCACTGTCAAGTAGCCTCCTACTATTTCTCAAACTGAGGCTGTATTCGTACAATTTCCTTTAACAGCCCTTGAAAAAACCTTCTTCCATGAATCAGCCTATTTTCTATATCCATTTATACTACAAGGTGTTCTGGACACCAGAAGCATCACATCCCAGGATCTAATCAAGCATAGTGCAGACCATACATTGTAGTTTGAACCTGCAGTCTGGCTAAGAACTAGGGTACATGAAACGAAAGCAAGCACTGAGTTATTTTCTGTTCACCTCAACTCAATTTCTCCCTCCATCTTTCAAATGGCAGTGAAGAAAAAAATATGAAAATAGTTCTGCTATTTATAATCTTTTCCTACAGAATATTTTGTATACATACAATTACCATTTCTTTTTTTTCCCTAGTCCATACTACTATTAATGAACATTTCCACCACCGTGTCCTCAGATGAAACGAGAGCTTCATACAATGTGCAAGTGCCTATGCTATGGATTTATACAGTGCTATAATTTTTAGTATTTCATTCTTTATTCCTTGCCCAATAATTTAAAACTTTCTAACTTTGTATCTTCCTCCTTGACCACCAACCATTAAGCTCACATCTTCACAGGATTACCCTTGATGACTACAAAAATCTTACATGGCACCTGCTGATGTAGAGGCCACAACTGCTTAAGCATGGTCAGTGAAGTGCCCGTGGTTCCTCCAGAGCACAATTCCCCTAGCCTGAAATTGTATGCCCCAAAACCTCATTCCCCTCCATTATACCAGTCATTAGAATAAAATAGTATTACCTTCTCCAGAAAAACCTTACCTGGCTTGTATCGTTATACTATCATAAGCACCTTGACTATTAACTGCAGGTGCCTAGATGAGAGTAGCTAGGTGTAAATCTCACTTACTTCAAAAAACTTTATTTTTCTGGGAAGTTCACTGCCCTTTTATAATAAGGATATCAAAAAGGCACCAGCTACTATTTTGGCTTCAAGGGTAAGTTGTCCTCACAACACACTCAACTGGAGCAACTCTTTACTACTGCATACCCGTATTTTTAGTAGGCTAGAATCTTAAAAAGTCATCCCAATCAGAAAAAAAATAACCACAGTCAAATCTAAATTATTACAAATAATAAACCCCAATTACTGAGACCAACTGTACTCCAATCTGTATGAACAGTGCCACCAGTATCATTAGCACAGATACTGTGCTACACTGTACTACACTGTACATCAGCATTAGAAAAAAAGACAGCTTCAGTAACACCTTAACCGCAGAAACCTGGTAACTCCCAACTTGGTATTTTGTCTTTTAAATAAAGGTATCACTACAGCTATTTAAACTTTGAGCCATTTACACTGTGAGGTTCTGGCAGGTAAGTGAAGTGAAACTCAAAGATGACCTATAGCGTGTATCTAAATTTACTTGCTGTTTCAATTTGCAGTCTTGTCTACAGAGAAGTTTTAGAATTTAAGTTATACTAATGAGCATAAACTCCAGACAGACACATAGTTACACAACTAATGCTTACGTCTATATTCTTACATTCAAAGAGAGAAAATAGAAAGGATCATTTAAGCAAAAGAATCAGTCTCTAAAATGCCTGAGGTACTACAAAAGCTGAATGTTGACTAATATGCAAGCTTAGAGGCCCAATGCCCCTGTTCCACTCATCGCAAGCAACACTGCTACTTGCATGACCAAAAATAAAAACATCCCTGCCAAGAGCGCATCTGCCTAAAGATGAAGTTGCTCCCACACAGCATAAAACAGAATACAAACTATGACCAGCTTCAAGTAACAGTCTGGTACATCCCTGTGGTTGGAATATCACAGCTATTACCATTTCATAGCTGTAACCAACTTGCAAGCTTAACAATTAAAGTGATTTTAAATGACATATAGTCTTTTATCTTTAACATAAACGAATTACCATACAAAGATCTGAAAAAATAAGTTTTTCAAGTTACCTTGAAACATGCCAGAAAGCAACAGTATTAAATAAATCAGTGAATTAAAAAGGTCATTTTTATACCAAGCCTACAGAAGAATCTGCTGGACAGAGGGAAGAATGCTTGCATTCTTTAGAACTGTTTCACAGCAGCCTTTAAAGCAAATGAAGTTACATAATGGTATATACATCTCAGAGTGCTAAACTCGAACAAATGGAAAAAGATGTAAAACAGAATGAACAGAGCACAGTGCTACAGGGCAAAACAAAAAAAGCAAAAGGCATTAGCACTTCCTCATTCCCTATCAGTATGGGATACACAACATAATTAGTAAACTTTCCCCATACTGCTTTCAGCCACAAGCTCAGCCCGCAAGAACTTAATTCATTCTGATACTAAATAAACAGAACACTGAGAGAAATCCCTACAGAAATGGGGATGTTTTGTTTCCTTGCTTCTACACACCCTTTCATGCTAAAGAAAATCATCATTTGCATACTTCTAAAGCACTTAAACTTTGCATCAACTAGATTAATTATACAGGTACATTACATTGACTCAAAGGTCAAGTATTTCAGAAAACTGGGAAAAGAAAAGAAAGGGCAGATGAAGGTAAACCTGTCCTGAAAGGAGCAGCTCACATCAATTACTCAAAAGGTTCATTTTAAGATGCTTTGAATCAAAGTTTAGACCTTGCCCAACCCCATACAAATGCCTGTCTGCTGTTCTCCAACAAGCCCTTCATTCTGGATCACAGCAGGCTAACAAAGACTCTCCAGAATACCATACTTAGCCTAATTATTACCTAAAATCTCCACCTCCAAGTGTCAGAAAAATCACACTACTGGCATTACAGCATACTGCTAATATGGAATGAAAAGCCACTACATCTTTCAGTCATCTTTTGAATAATATTTTCACCTTTCCTCATGTTAAGTATCTTTATGTTTACAGAATAATAAAATATTCGCCCCATACAAGAAAATGATTTTAGAAAAGACCACGTTCTTGTTTTAGCTAACTTGAAGAGAACAAAATTAATGAATGACTGAAGAACATAATAGATTTGAATGATGAACAACAAAAGACAAGTTAAATAGCTTGAACCCGGTATAAAAAGCTCTCCTAAGACCACATACAAATTTACATGCAAACTTAGTAAAGCAGCTTACTTAACCTCTTACATTATGAGATATTACCAACAATAAGAAAAGCAACTAAATGAACAGCAGTGTGAATTCATACAGGACAATGTATCAAGAAGAGGTAAAATCTGGTAGCACAGTATATAAAAGTTCTTACTTTAATAACTTTATTAAGGCATTCATCAGCAACCATCCGGACATCAGATTCTGCATCCTCACTGCAGAGGAGAAAGAGTTCCATAGCAATTCCCAGCAGCTTCTGAAATTCTGGAGAATTTCTAAATAAACAAATATTAGAAAATTACAACAGGCACTATGAAAAGTGAACACTGGTGCTATTTTTGAGGGTGTTACAGAATCCAACTACACATCTACTAAACACAGTTATACAGAGAAGACATTCACTGGATTAAAGCACTTCATTAGGAGTTAAGAGATCGTTTCCCTGCTCCTTCCTGCTTTATCTGGCAAAGTATTTGATCTCTGTGCCTCAGTTTCTCTATCTGAGGTAGAAGGATAATGCCTACTTACAGAAAATTACTTCTTAGATTTTGGGTTGGTAAAAACAAGCAAACAAAAAACCAAACCAACAAAAAAAATCAGTGCCATTTCAGTTTTAAACAGAAGTTGAGCATGTAAAACCAGCAATTATCAGTAAGTGTCCAAATAACTAACACTCCAAAGCAGCTATTTATATTAATGCAATAAATTAAAGACATTGTCTTACCTTAAAGACTGGGCAACTATGTTTTCACATATTGTTAGGCAATGATTCACTCGATCTTTCTTGGTAGTTGAAAGTTCTTTCTTTCTAAAAGAAGAGCACAATGATAATGAGTCTGAGATTGGACTTCAAAAGTGAGCAGTGACCATTTAAACACTCTTGCTAGAACAGTCTCTAGTGACTACACAAGAAAAAGAGGCACTCTTCTGGTCATTATAGAAACAGCTGTATACCAACCACCTGTACTCCCAGGACTTCATATAGTAACTGCTGCTGAAGGCATCAGGCACACAAGCAAAGGGAAAGATATGAACTTGAAAAAAGAATGAAGCATTTAACAAAGAATACCATACTAATTCCACAACTTTGACTAAGAAAATATTCGGGAAACCAAACTGAAGAGTAAAGAGGAGTAAAGGGAAAGGAAGGAAAACTGGAGCAAATTTAGAACAAAGCTGAAAAATAAAGTGATAGAAAGAAAAATGTTGGGAAAAATAAACTATGAGAATGAGTCTTGCAGACCTAAAAATACCACTTTTTAAAAGACCTTCCTCACGCATAATATCACCTTAAACAACCTTTTTGTCTGGCAAGTTCTTGAAACTTAGACTTCTATTATATCGACCATTTTGTATCTGAACTGGAAAGGATGCTGAGGCAATCTTATCACACAACACATTCCTCCAAATGGTTTTCTAATTATAAAAATAGCAAATCACTAGGCACAGTCTATAATAACGTCCCTATAGCAACACTTGGTATAGTCCAGGAAAGGCCAAACTTAGTCAACCTGCAGCAAGTGAGTGGAAAAGAATAAAAATTCACAGAACCAAAGACTGCATATCTAGAAATGATGCAGAGCACAATATGAAAAGCTTATGTTGCAAAATCTGTTTAACATTTACTTCAACATGATACAAGCTCCTATAACCCTTCTACAGCTGAGTTTAGAACCAAAGCTTCTTCCCTGCTCCACCCCCAACCCTTCCAACAAAGGAACTGAAAAAAAGAGACTGAGATTCACAACTATGACTGCAAAATTTTATTTCATTGCATGCAGTGTCTCTTACTCTTAACTTTACTGACACAGAATCACTTCTAGGAAAGCAAACACTACTTTTAAATAATTAACCAGTAGCAATACCAGAGCTAAACTGCACACCCAAAGGTACCTCTCCTGGGTCTGTTTCACAACAGGGAGGGACCTGCTCCTTCACTCACATTCACAGAGGATCTTCCCTTTTGTTTTCCAAGTCAAAATTGTTCATCTGTACATTTAGCAGTTAATTTTCTGTCTTAGCAAAATAATAGCAAAACCATCAAATAGCAACAGTGTTTCTGAACTAGAAGGTGGAAAGCCTTCAGTTACATTAATGTAGTTAACCCAACCTTAAGGACCAGCAGCAAGTAGCCAATAAGCACATTAAATTAAACTAACTCAAAACAGATTGTTAGATAAAACTTTTGAAGAATTAAGCTATAATATTTATGAGCTTTAGGTCAAATAATAGTACAGGTTTTTTGGGAAAAAAAAAAAAGTTATTCTTTGCAAGTACCCCTGTCCTTTTCCTTCTGTCAGACTAGAAGTGGGAGGTCGAAAAGTGTTTGCTCCCAAGATTTCAGTTTTTTTCCCAAGGATCCTCTCATCTCCCTCCAGAAATACTTTCCCATTTAAAAAGTTTAAGGACTAGTTCTGAACAATTTTTTTTTCCATGATAATATGGCAGCATTTTCATAGAATCATAGAAATGTTTTGGGTTGGAAGGGACCCCCAGAGCCCATCTAGTCCAACCCCCTGCAGTGAGCAGGGACACCATTACCCAGATCAGGTTGCTCAGAGCCCCGTCCAACCTGGGCTTGAATGTTTCCAGGGATGGGGCCTCCACCACCTCTCTGGGCAACCTGTTCCAGTGTCTCACCACCCTCATTGTAAATAATTTCTTCCTTACATCTAATCTAAATCTACCCTGTTTCAGCTTGAAACCATCACCCCTTGTCCTGTCACCGCTGTCCCTACTGAAAAGATTCTCCCCCTCTTTCCTATAGGCCCCCTTTAAGTACTGGAAGGCCGCAATCAGGTCTCCCCGCAGCCTTCTCTTCTCCAGGCTGAACAAGCCCAACTCTCTCAGCCTGTCCTCACAGCAGAGCTGCTCCAGACCTCGGATCATTCTTGTAGCCTCCTCTGGACCCGCTCCAACAGCTCCATGTCCTTCTTGTGCTGAGGGCTCCAGAGCAGGAGGCAGCACTGCAGGTGGGGTCTCACAAGAGCAGAGTAGAGGGGCAATTTTGTTTAGGTAAGCTTCTGTATTCCTCAAAGAGGCTGTATTCCTCTTTGGCTTGTGTTCTGAAGCAACTGGCAGAATAAGAGTAGCCAATCTGAATTTCATCAAGTTATACGCTTTCTTTCTATACTGAAAAAGCACCAGAGAGTCTTTAACAGCACTTTCAGTTCACCTTCAACAAAACAGCAAATACTTCCTAAAACGTCCAACTGATTTAGCAAGTTAAGTACCACTGATGTGAGCAGGCACCTACAAAACAGAAGAAATAATTTCAAATTTTATGATAATTTTACCTAGCATTGCCCACACCTCTTATGGGCACCATTTTCAGTATACATTCAACCCAAGAACAGAACAAGCACATCTGAACTTGCCCATAAGCTCACCATTTCAGATAAAAAACACATTAAAGATATTGCCGAATGAGACTGCTTTCAGAATAAAGTTCTTGGTTATCTACACATAATACAGCCCTGAGCAAGGCAGGCAGTAGTGTTCAATACTACTCAGGCAAGTACAGATCAATCTCTTAAGTAGATTTCTGTAAACAAAGAGCTCACCTAACACTGAGTCTACCACCTCAAAGAAATAAGTAACTTGAATTTAAAAAGGCCTGAATAAAGTAAATCTAATGTGAAACTTAGAAAGAATGCTTCTGACATTTAAAGTGAAATAATAGAAACTAGAGGTGAAGACTCAGTTACTATCCAAAGGGAGAGAAGAACAAGCATTCAACCAAGTTTGCTGTACTGAATCTTTCATCTGCCATTTGGTTATTCAACTTCCAAAAAAACACCTTTGCAGGAATGAAAGAAAACAACATGCATCATGCATTTCTTAGAGTGCTGAAGTAGCAAGCCCGAAGTGTAAGGTCATTTCAGTTTGATGACTAGCAGAGGCAGGAGATACTGGAAGTAGCAGTTATCTACAGGAAAGCTTCATTTCACAGGCAGAGGAGTTTAATCTTCTGCGTGCTTCTACAGACAATCTCTAGCCAAGAAGATTAACAAACAATATAAGAAAACCAGCACACCTAGATAATTTTGCACTCTGCGTCCTGATGAGCTGGCTACAAAGACATGCAGCTCACTGATGCCAATTGTTATTAGGTGCTGGAATAAAGGCTGCGTAAAAAAAGTACAGAAGCTCTAAACCAGCATTAAGAAAAAGGGCCAAGCCAAACAGCCTGACATTAATCTTGAGAAGAGTAATGAGAAACTCCAAAAAGATTCTATTAATAACAAACAGAAATATGAGTGGATCAAGAAATAAACTAAGCCCAAATATGGTGGACACTTCAAACAATGTGCAGTACCACAAACAACGATGGATAGTCAAATAAAGTAGAGCAGGCCTACAACACACCCTAGAAATGGTAACTTCAAAAAAAAAACCCATCTAGGAACCCCCACTGACAAGCAGGGCAATAGGTATTATCCACACAGTTCACATGGTCTTCAGTTAAGCAAAAAATTAATGATACCTATACATAGAGCCCCGATGAAATATGAAACCAATCTACAATCACAGCTTCAGTCAAACAAAAAAATCCAGAAAAGTTCATGAGTATAGAAAAACAGATATTGCTGAAGAGCTCTTTGGTCCTTGTGGCACCTTTTGTTGTAAAGATAATGGTTAGGAAAAAAATAAAATTGGTAATAAGGCAGTTACAATAATTAACTATTAGAACAAGTTAACAAGAGAAAAAGTGAAGAATCCACCCTTGGATTAATCAAATCAAAGCTAAATACTTTTCCAGAAGAAGTATTAGCAAGTCATTCTCTCAACTCACTGATAAAAATGAATATAAAAAATATAGGATGTTGTGCAACAGCCCATATGCTTTTTAGTTTCACTGAGTAAACTCTGAATTTTAAGTTAGTGGGAGATTTGTAATCGAAAACAAAGCACCCAACCCCAATCAAAATTTAAGGCTCTGAAAAAGCTAAAAATATACATGTAATAAAACCAGGTGCCTCAGCAGACGTGTATAGAAGCAATATGATGACAGAGAGCTCAGCTTAAGTTTTCATAGGGAAGGAAAAAACAAAACAAACCCCAAACCAAACAAAAAAAAAAAACCCAAAACAAAACAAACAACAAAAAAAATCACATAACAAAACCACCACACAAGAGATAAGACAGATGTCTAGAAACTAATGTCTGACTGTAACTCATAATAAAAGCATGACAAATGATTATTGCTGATTAAAATCTCTCAAAACAGACAAAGATCTTACCTTTTTTAATTAAAATATTAATTAGAATCATAGAATGTTTTGGGTTGGA
>KL263602.1:1643-12364 GCA_000699545.1 Podiceps cristatus
TTGTTCAGCCTGGAGAAGAGAAGGCTGCGGGGAGACCTTAGAGCAGCCTTCCAGTGCCTAAAGGGGGACTGTAAGAAAGCTGGAGTGGGACTTTTGACAAGGGCATGTAGTGGTAATGGCTTTACACTGAAAGATTAGATCTAAGGAAGAAATTTTTTACTAGGAGGGTGGTGAGGCACAAGTTGTCCAGAGAAGCTGTGGATGCCCCATCCCTGGGAGTGTCCAAGGCCAGGTTGGATGGTGCCTTGAGCAGCCTGGTCTAGTGGATGGTGTCCCTGCCCATGGCAGCAGTGTTGGAACTACGATCTTTAAGTTTGGGATTTGATGAACCAAACCATTCTATAGTTATGTGATATGTGTCACAAGTAATAATTAATGTCAATTGATGAAATTTAACGCTGATTTAAATTCTTGGCTGCAGGGAGTCTCCCTGGCTTTTCAGGGCCAGATCCCCTGCTCAGCATCCTCAGCTCACCTGGAGGTAGTTTTGGAAGAGAGCATGGGAGGAACATGACCCTTCAGGTGAGCCAGCAGATGATAATATTCAACGACTGAAGCTGCAGCCAACCCAAGTGAAGGTAAATTTTCAAAAGTGCCTTGAGAGAACCTGGAGCAGAGTTGTAGGCAATGGACCACTAGAATGCAGCCAAATAAGCCTGAATTTGTGTGAAACCCAGCTACAATGAATAGGTGCTGGGGAAGATTCCTTTATGAAGAGGTTTAATAGTTGGATGGTAAGACATGACGCTACTGTTTAATGAGTGTCTTGGGAGCTCATCAAGGCAGGAGGCAAAGTCACTGGAGAGCTGCAGCATTGTTCACCGTCATTAGATGAGATGAGAGTGACTGCTGGGGTTATGGGATGACAAAAAAGCAAAATATGTCAGATTCGAACATTTAGGTACAGATGTATGTTAAATGCCACCGTGTGGCAAAATGCCTTTAGGTGTTAGTGACATTGCGTGAGTGGTTTTAGGAGGCTGAAGAGGCTGAACGGCTCCGTTGCCCTCAAGCTGAGGAGATAGTGATGTTCTTAATACCAGGAGGGATTTGATCACACATGCTTGCTAATGTGTTATAAAGCACCCTGGGGCGCACCGTGAGCTCCTGCTTTAGATGGAGGAGAAATTCCCTCTCCATGGGAAATAAAAAGCAGCTGCAGTTGTGGCCAGAAATGCCAGCTGGGCTGGGGGCAGCACCTGGCACCTTCCCTGGAGCCCCCCAAAATGAGGGTCACTGGAAATGGGGGACAGAGGGAAAGTGTTTAAGGAGGGACTTAAAGGTGAAGGGAATTGAGGTGGGAAGGCGAAAGCTTTGCCTGGAGTGCTGTGCCGGTGAAGAGGGATGTCTGGCAGGATTGTGCGGGATGCGAGTCCCTGATGAGCCCAAGTCCCAGCCTGCTCATTTCTACCCTTGTGTCTTTGCCTCCTGGAAAGGGAAAAGCTTTTGGTGAAAGAATAAGAAATGCCAATGAAAAGGCAATGATTTGATACAAATGTAAAACAAAGCTTCCTGTTGGGAAGTCAAGACAAGGCCAAGCTGAACTCCAGCTCTTGCCTTTAGCATATTTATTCTCCAGTCTTGTGAATAACTACATACATCTCTCAGTTTCTCTGACCATAACTTTCCCATAGATGTGTTGCAAAACCAATGATTTTTTAGATTAAGATTGGTGCATGCTAAATTTTATATGATATATTGCACTGGGGTGACCCAGACTTTTAAGAAAGAAAAAAAAAAAGCAAGGAGAGGGTGAGTTTATGTACTGAAGAAGCTTCATAGATGTCCCATTTACAGTGCCTGAGCCAATTTGCTGGCTGTGTGATTTTCACAGTAAGTTTAAATTATGAGAACTGTAATATAATTAGAACTACCATTTTGGAGCATCAGGTCTGATGGAAGTAAGAAAGCAATGGAAAAAAAAAAACCAAAACCCATGCTTTTGCTTACTGCACTCAAGCTGTGTGATTAGGTCTGACAATTACCCAGTCACTCAGCTCTTCCCTCCATCCTCGCTAGAGCTTGCAGTAATCTGATTGGGATATGGTTCAGCTGCGTAACGCTCAGTTTTATGCTGCTTTTTTATTCCTTCACTGTGTATCATCTCACATTCTCTTACTCTCGATACGTTCTGTTCCCTTTTCCTGCTGTGCTCTGAATATTTTCAGAATTGTGTTCAAGAGCCACAGGCCCCATTCATTAACTGATTTCCATTAGTTACCGCCCAAATGAGTACAGAAGTCCTCTCTTTCACTCATATAAATGGTCTCAGGTCTCTCTTTTTCTTCAGGAGATGATTAAAAAAGTTCCTTTCCATCACTGGTGTGCTCAATTCTTGCTATCAGGATGCCAAATGGACTTTCTACAATGTTGCCTTATGTGCCTTCAAAATGAATATTTTTTTCTCCCTTCTGTAAGCTAATAAGATTCCAGGATGTGTCTTTTTGCTACCTAACAATATCTGAGGGCTACAAGAAGATGAGAGGGAAAGTTTCAGTGATTAGATTTCTGCTAATGGTGAATGTAATGCATAAATATTACCTAGCTTGCTTCCCATTTCACCTGTGTATTTCTCTAGATGTTATCACCACATAATTATCATTTGCCTGGTCATAATCACTCAGATTTCTTGCATAACCAGCTTGCATAACCCCAGCCTGTGATGGTTCATGTGGCGCTGGGACACCCCTTCTTCTGAGAGTGATCCCCGCAACGGCTGGGCTTCCCCCTGCAGACGCGGGCTCCCCACCCCGCTCACTGGCCGGCTTTCACAGCAATGCATTAATGAGATTCCCAAAGGTCAACACTGGGGGGTTGTGGTTAGAAATGGTGCCACTGCAGCAATGTAGTTGAAGAGTAAAGGTTTGTTTTGCTTTTTTTTTTTTGATTGTTTGGTTCCCCCACCCCCTTAAAAAAAGTAGAAAGGATTTGTGAAAAACTAATTATTTAGGCTGCAGAGAGGTTTGTATACGCTGACGTTTCTGCCTTCAGACTTCCCCAGGTCAAGTTCGACAGGGCTAGGAGCAACCTGATCTAGCAGTGGGCTTGGATGACATGATCTCTGAAGGTTCCTTCCGACCCCAAACATTATGCAATACCATGATTCTATGCTGTCGGAGTGGTCTCTCACCATGATCGCATTTAATAAAGCTTCTGCCTGACCTGTCCTAAATTGTACCTGTGTTAGTACACACTTGGAGTCTCCAGATCTCTGACAGCAGTAAGGAGCTAATGGCAGCTCATTTACTGAGCAGCACCTTTCCCAGCATCTTATGGACCACACAGGAGAAGCAATGTGTGTATATAATGAAAACCCATCCTCTCGTCAGCCTACAAGCAGACTAAATTAAGAAAGCAGAGGCCACCTCATTCAAGTTGTTCCGGGCTTCCAAATGATGGAAATTTTTATGTATATATATAAAAAAAGCTTTGCACAACTGCAATAAGCTGGGTTTTGTTTTGTTTTTTTAATATATACATACACGTATGTGTGTGTTTTTGTGTTAACTAGATTTCTTCTGATTAGAACATCTTAAGAGACTGACATTAAAACACATTGCAAAATATGTCAATCAAACCCTGAGCCCCAGGGACTGCGGGACCTGGGGGACCTTGCCCAGGAAAGGCTGTCCCGAGCCATCCCCTCGCTGCGGGGCCTCGCCGTGGTGCAAATGCCAGGCTCCTGCACCGGGGAGGCAAGGCCGTGCAGGAGGAAACTCGGTGTCAGCAGCCAATTTTCATCTGTGTGCAACGAAACCACACGGCCAAGGCTGTCCCAAATGGCCGCCGCGCACAAACAACGTCCCGATTGTGCCTCGCCGCTTGGACTCTCCTAGAAACGCAGTCGCTGCCTCCGTATTAATTAAAAACAAAGCCTGCTTGCAATGCCCGGTTTGTGAACCCGTTCCGGCAGCCACATGAAGCAATCTTTGTGCGGGCCTGCGTTGCTTTAAGCTTAAAAGAAGAGGCCACTGGATTGGCTTTCCCGGATGAAACCTGGCGCCTGAAGGTTTGGTATCAGACCACAACCTGCCTGCGTGAACCTGCCTGGCGCTGCCGGCCTGCCGACACCGGCAAAGACCATGCCCGTCTTTTGCAAGGCGTCTGTTTGCTGTGGGAGCGCTTCAGCGTTATTATGTGTGTGGTAAGAGACTCCAGGGCCGCTGCTATTGTTTTATTTGAATTGCAGAGATCTTAAAGTGGCCCAGTCCTGGCCCCTAATCCCACCGTGTCTGGGGCTGTACAAACACAGAAAACCCAGGTGGATCTTGTTCTTCCTAGACCTCCTGCTGAGCTCTCTGGGAGCGCTGCTAGTTAAGCAAAGTAGGTCAGCGCTCCAGACACACAGATGTACGCGCACATCACGCAGGAGAGACGCAAACGGGAATATTAAGCCACCAAGTGGCTGTTGAAAACTGTGCACAAGGGCAATTAAAACATTAGCATCATTTCATGTAAACAAAGCAGACAGAAGTGGCAATTAGTTTCAGTTACAACTTTGGAGCCTTGGAAGAGCATCCTTGGAGGCGTTTTGTTTCTTGGCCACCTGGCGCTGGCATCCATCATTTTGACACCCCACGCAGGGGGTGCAGATGTGGCTGCGTGCGCATCTGCCTTCGTGCAGGTAGGAAAAGGATGCACAGCACCGCGTGTGACGGGACATGTGCATACTCCATGTCTGCTGCCATTGCCCATGGAGGAGCCCGGGTCACTTCCCCACCGTTGGCCTGTGACATGCAAACACACTAAGCGCTGCCCCCTTCAGTCACTCCTCTTTGGCCATGAACTAGACAACTTCATGGTAAGGAAAGTCACCAAACACTGGGGGCCGCCCACTGCAAACCTCCCTCGACCCTTAAAACATTGGCCTGATGATTAATAAAAGTAATTCTCTAGGGGTGAGTCATGGGGACCCTTTCATTCACTCAGGCTGCTATTGCAGCCCAAGGCTTCCCCAAATCCCCATTCCCAGGCCCTAACCAAACCCTGGGCCTGGAATAGCCATCAAACACCAGGGAAACAAACATCAGCAGTTCACCAAGTTCATTTTAATCTGGTTAGGGTTTGACAAGCCGATTACTGCAAACCCAGTTAAAACCTTAATTGCGGCTCTAAGGACACTGAGCTCCTGTGCACGAAGGAGAGCTGGTGGGGACCGAGGTTGGGTTTCAAATGGAATTAAAAAGAGAGAGACGAGAAAAGGTTACCAAAATGTTTAGCCTTTGTTTTATTGAGTTACAACAAATGAGCAACAAGTTAGAAAAGTTGGATTTATTCAAACTCCCTAGCATCGTATTTGTGCAGCGTACTGAAAGGTGGGCAAGTTTTCTGAACCCAGCTTGTCAGAGGAACGCACCGGACGGCTCTTGCACCCGCTTGCCTATGCACCCATGCTCCCACTCTCCCTCCTCCTCCTCCTCACACGTGCAGGGACAGACACCCCAACACAAACCCCAATTGGCAGTATTTGAAAAAAAGTGCACTCAGGAACCTAGGATTGTTCTAAAACTTTAGTGGCAAGGGTTAATCAGAAATTTCTGTTGTGCGCTACAACTTCTAAAGCTGGAGGGTGGACTGTTGGTTATGGTGTCCATCGTCGTACCAGCTGAAGAAACACAAACAAGTTCAGATTATGAAGCATCTTAATTTCCTCACACCAACCCCTCTGGGGGTTGTACTGCATGTTTAAACAAAAAGTGCTAAAAAAAAAACCCAAAACAAAACAACAAACCCAAACAAAACAACAAACCAGCAACTGAAAAAAGGCATTCTGGCCCTATCTTCAGAGACCCACAGCTGGGGCTAGCTTGTGAAAAGTGAAGTACAGGAGCTGGAGAAGACTTGCCTTGTAGGAGCATGGAAAAACAGAGATTTAAATACTTCAACCACTAGCAGGTGGCCATAAAACAAACCAAAAATGTCAAAACAAGAAAAAACAAAAAACCCCAACCACTCCAGAACAGCCCTCCCCAACCCTGTAACGTGTTTTAAGTGGGCTGAAATGTAAACTGGGGTGGGGATCTGGGCTCAGACGTTGATCTGCACCAACAAGACTCCAAAAAATTGCAAATCTGTCTTGAAATGCTTCAGAAAAACAAGTCTCTTCTCCTTCTACCACAAAAGACACTTCCCTCCCCCAAACCAACCCCCACATTTTCCAATGGCATTATAGGCAAGAATAACTTGCGCCTATTAAAAAGTTAACAAAATTTCCACGTTGTACAAATCTGTTCCAG
The DNA here is from genome assembly GCA_000699545.1 of Podiceps cristatus. NCBI lineage: Eukaryota > Metazoa > Chordata > Aves > Podicipediformes > Podicipedidae > Podiceps > Podiceps cristatus. Next base: position 7,880 of record KL263602.1, read on the forward strand.
TAGAGGAAGAGGCTGGGAGGGAAAGTGGATGGGGGAGAGAAGCTAAGGAGAAACTTATGTACAAGGACCCTTCTTTCTTTCTTTCTTTTCTTTTTTAATGCAGTAGTAGGACTTTGGCACTATAAACGATCCCATGATGATGCTCCATGAGAGTATTTCTTGCTGTGCCTCCGCAAACGTGGTTTGAGACTCGGAGTCGCAACACGCTATCTCACCCCAGGCAGGAAAATAGAGTTTTCTTCTATTTTCAGGCAGCATTTCCCCTTCAATGTCAGGACAGTGCAGCTGAAGAGTACCCCTGCAAAAATCATAAAAGCAGCAGCATATTATTTTTGAACAACTATTTGAGCTGTCAACGCATGTGGCATCCAGCTTACACCCCTGCACACGTGGTAGCACTGTATTTTTTATTAACTGTACCCTGAAGCCCATCCCTATCACAGCCTGATGCTGCAGTAGGGCGACGGATTTTTGTGGTGTGTAACGTGCAGCTAATAACCTCCTATAGATTTCTAACAGGGACACACAGGCCAGCCGTGACCCTGCTGATCCCCCACCGCTATACACCTTGGGCAGATCCTCACACTGGCTCAAAGACGACGTGCACATGGGTTGGGGGCAGCTACTTTGCGACCACAGGACAGATAGCACTAAAGGCAAGAAGACTTTAGGTCTTTCTTCCCCGGTAAATCCTCTCATTAAATATTTTTGCATGATTTTAGAAAATAATTATACAAAGTGCAAGACAAGGGAAAAAACTGCACATGCCTGTGCTTTGCAGAGCAGCTCCCTGGCTCCACTACGGCTCCTGCTCCTACACCTACCTGCCTTATGGACCAGAGATTAAAAAGTAACCCCCCCAAAACCCAACCTTCAAATACTCACCCATCTAACACACACCCCCAGTTCCCAGCACAGAGCAAGGGCTCTATGACAGGCATTACGTTCAGCATGTTTATCCCCACTCAGGTGCAAACGTGCAAGAAGCGGAAGCACCCGTGCAGGCTGGAGCTGCACGCAGCAGCACGAGGCAGCTTTCCTGCGCCACCCTCCTCGCCCAGCCTGCCCCAGTGCCTACCAAAACCTGAGCTAACCCATTATTTCGCACTTCTTGCGAGTGTTGCTACCAGGCCTGTTATTTCCCCCAAAAGCAGCGAGCTCTGTCTGGTGTTTGCAATGCAGAAAGCAACATGGTTCAGCCCCAGAACAGGGCACAGGCTTGCACCAGCACCAAAGGCAAAAATCCTCCCTGTCCCTGCAGCCTTTCCTCAAACCACCCCCCGCTTCTCCTCACTCATTGGAAAAATCTAATTGCTGCGTTGCGTTTCACTTCCCCCTCTGAAGTCCTTCATTGCTTTCCAGCTTGGGTCTCCGACGTACCTCACTGGTTTCAGGGGCAACGGCATGTCCTCTGTACTTCAGCCTCACTCCCTGAAATACTTCAGGGTGCTGCAAAAACCACTGGTCAATCCCAGGCTGACTTCAGGATGGTGCCTTGGAGCCCAGCACCAGCAACAGGCACTGTAGCTAACTTTATGAATGAAACCCTAAACCAGAAGAAAAATGAGAACTTGGACAGAAAGGGAGGGAAAGCCCACTGCTGTTGACTTTTACCAGTTTCGGACACCAAGGAATGTGCTGGGCCACCAGCAACCGAGCGATCTCAGCTCGTGCAGTGGTGCAAAAGGGGTTGGAGACACCAAGAGGACCCAGACCACCTCAGGTGCCCAGTACAATATATACTGCAGAATCAAGGGGTGACTTCCTTTGGAATCTTTTTTTCTTTTCTAGCAGGCAACTCCCAGACGTGGTTTTCCTTTGGCACATCTCCACAGTGATCCCAGCCAAAGCCAGGGCACGCATCTTCTGGGGTGGCCACCTACCTCACTCCCACTGCGAGTCATGGACTTTGGTGCCTACATCTTGCAGGGTTTGGGCTTAAAAAGGGGGTCATGAGACAACACTAAAAAAGAAAGTTTATGGAAGAGAAGGTGGTGGTGGGGCAAAAAAGTATGCTTCTGAGAAAAAAACAGCTCTGGGCTGAGGAAATACTGATCTTGGGAAAACCCCACGGGGGGACAAAGCTGTGAAGAACCAGCAGTGATAACTGCCAACCACTCTGGCACGCTCTGGTCCCACACTCATGTCGGAGCTGCAATTTGCTGTATTTAATTTAGGACCAGTTTCTGTTTGTCAGGCTTGTGCAAATGAGGACAACAGACCTAGTTTTGACCTGTGCTGTCAGAAGGCAGGAATATCTCTGTTGATGGAAAGGGAGCTAAACCACACTCTTGATAGAGCAGTTGGGCCTCGTTATGAGAGGCTTCATTACACGGCATCTGGAGCACCATCAGTGATGGCTTGGGTGCCCCCTACAGCAGCCACTCGATATCCCAAAGGCCCTGGCACCCTACAGGGACGGGTCTCCCAGCCTCACTGTTCAAGAAACCTGACCTGATCCAGAGAATAAATCCAATTTTGCCAAAAGCTTCAGATACAAACTTAGTAACAGAGCCTTTTCTTAGTCCAGGGATGGTATTTCAGACCCTGGCGTGAATCCTGCTCTTGCTGAGACCGGGCACTTGTGAAACTCCCACTAGCTGCACCAGCAGCAGAATCTGCCAAACAGATCAGTTTTGAAAAACTCAACTTTCTAAAGGCATAAGGTCTGTCTAGGCTGTAACACAATTACTCCCTAATAGTTTCAGAAATGCATACAGCTACACACCAGAGCACAGAGTGACTGAGATAGTCTGGAAGAGCTCAGGTTTTACCAAAGCCGCACCCAAATTCAGCCAACAACAGGAGTATGGAGATAGATCACCAAAAAACGTTCACTTTAAAGGTACATCAAGCTGAGAAAACGGCAACAATATGAACATCAAAGGAGCGTGCTTCTCCCTGATGCAGAGTTCGGCAGTGAAAGCTTCACGTAACGACTGAGGCTGTGAAAGAGTCAAGAGAACGAGAAATCCCTTGTCAGCTCTTCAGGCCACCTCTTATGCCTGGACAGGACAGTGACATGACCCCTCTAAGGTACCCAGGAGTATGATGCTAAGAGAAATGATGCTAAAAAAAAAAAAAAAAAAAAAAAAATTCTACAACAACAGGCAGTAACAAGCTCCTGGTCAGGTCTTATGTAGTCTTTATACCCTGGATGTCACCTAAGATACCGCCTTGTTAATTTAACACCAAAGTTTTAGTTAAAAATCATGTAAGATAGGCTTCACAAAGGAAAGAGTGAAAGCTTATCCTAAAGGAAGGAGAAGCCAGCAGCTGGGATTTTTCCATGGGTCCCATCAGGGTGGGGTATAAAGCTTCCAGCTTTTTGTCTCAACGCCTGCGACAGTGCCTCTGTGCAGGCACCAGAGAGCAGGCACTGGTGCTTCTGGGCTGAGACTTACAGGGAGAATAAAGGAAAATGAAAGAGAACAAGACTTCGGGCTTTTGTCAAGTCCCCAGGCCAGCGTGCTGAGAAACAGGCAAAGAGCAGAGGACAAAAGGGTCCTCTGACCTTACTGCAGGGGCTTAGCAGCAGAAGCCCTGCTCCAGTGCATCTCTTTGCAGTAGGTAGATTTTACAACCAGCCACAGGAAAGCTCATCAAAAGGATAACCCAGGGAAAGTTTAACTGAGATCAAAGTTCTTATTAAAATTCCTCTCTGATAACACTCGAGCACCTCCACACCCCCAGAGCTTTACGGTCAACATCTGTGCCAGGCCACAAAGGCAGGAGGTTCACTCCAACATACCCTACGACGCTCGCATGCACGAAAACACGGGCACCAAACCTACACTGCTGGAAGAGGGTTGTTGCAGAGCTCGGTTTCAAAGTACAAGAGCTTTGTAAGAAATAGTGGTTTCAGGCAACCCCCCTTCTCCTGCCCATTCCCTCTCCTGGTCCCTGGTCTGCTCCCGCTCCTCAGTACAAACATTTATATCTGGAAGGGGAAAATGATCTGCAGTAACAACCCCCTGCCAAAAAAATCCAAAAAACCCCAACCCACAATACATTTATTCATCGCACATTTGATTTTAAAAGTCAGATCAGGTCCCGGCTCTCCTTTCTTATGTGGCTGCACAACAGCGGCACCCCAGTGTGCCGCCGGCTGCTGTTCCCGTGTCCTTCCTCCTTTAACCTCTGCCTTTGCCACACAGGTAACACAACCCGCTCCTCACACCCCTTACCACCACCGTCTGCAAGCAGAACTCAGGACAGTGCCTCGTACTGCAGACCGGAGCTTGAAGACCGTTTGTGATACAAATGCTGTGATAACATTTCTCAAAATTAGCCGACACAATTTGTAGTTCGAAATAAAATCACTGCAGGGCTCCCTTTTCAACTCAAAGAAAATGTCCAGGAGGCTTCTGGACAAGTATTGCAGAAGGAGAAAGTGGGGGGCTGCTGGTTAGTCAGCAGGGCTTGCTAAGAACTGCTCCTCTGACACAGAGAGCAGCTCAATTCAAGCACTGCCAGCCGCAATAC
>KL263604.1:6096-27606 GCA_000699545.1 Podiceps cristatus
ACCTACCTAACGGAGAAGGTTCAGTCGAAAGGGGAATGGGGCAGCAAGAGAGAAACTGGGCGGAATATTACTTTACTAGCAACCTTCTGTTTCCTTAACTACTGCAGATATTTGAGCATTAAAAAAGTCTTTCTCCCCATTTATCTGTTAGTTCTTCCATCCAGCTGTGCTGCTGAATTCCCATATTTATGGCATCAGTGCATGTTGCTATAGAGATAATTAATTAATGCAACATAATAAAGTCAGCAATTTTACTACTTTGCAGGTTAACACGGGACTGGAAACAGAGTGGGGAGGACAGGAAACCTTACTTCTAAAAAGCAGTATTTTTAATGATCCTCCAAAGCACTGAAAGAGACAGTTGGGCTTGAAAATCATTTCCACAGTACATGAAATGTACCGCTTTTGGTATAATCACTGTCATTAGGAGCCCAGAGGAGAATTAGAAAAACAGCAATAAAGATGAAGGTTCAGACGAACAATTGCAGGAGGAGGAAAGAGTTCCCCAAGCGTCCAGCAAACTCTGCCTCTCAGCCTGGTAAAAATGTGCCCGTTCACCAGGTATTTGGCCAAAGATGCTCCAAGCTGTGACGTCCAAGATGCAAAGGGCCTTTTTCCAAGAGCCCTCCAATGCTGGCCACCCAAAAATCATCTTTCCAGGAGGGTCTGTCTTCTATGGGAGGGAAGCTGAAGGCAGGTAAAGAGCAGGCTCCTCTTTGTGGGACCTCCTGAGCAAGCCCGTGACAAGAAAGACGTTGAGACCACCTCTTTGAACTCCTGAAGACTCAACGGCACGCTCAGCCATGAGCCAGTGGCCTTCCCAGCGGCTCATCAAGGCAAGATTTCAGTGACGCTCCCAGCTGCTCATCAGGGCAAGACTTTCCTGCCTGTCACAGGTCACACGAGGCAGCAAGAGGCGAGACCAGACGCTTTCACCTCTCTCATACGTAGCTGCCTCCTGACAGTCACGTTGACATCTACAGCTGAGAGGGCCATCAGTGACTCATCAACGTGTCCAAACAAGACAACTCTTTGATGAGAGTGAACGCTCCACCCAGTCGCTTGCCTTCCCACCAAGAACTAGGCCAAAAAGGATGCTGTGGAGCATTCGGGTAGGTGCCACACTCGCAGTTTGGTCTAACTCCACCCTTTCATTAATTTAAAAAATTAGAATCAATCCCCTTTTCAAAGGAGGCCTTATTTTATTATTTGTCCTGTGCTAATTAGAATCTTTTTATATACTTTTCAGTTCAGGGTCTCTGCCTTCTGAGGTTAGAAAGAAGAAAGCAGCACAGACTAAATTAGGTCACTTAACCCTCAGGACGCTACCACTCTGCAGCAAAGGTTGCTCCGCACGCAACGAAGCAAAGGGGAAAATGCTTTCAGACACACACACAGGTACAAAACACGAGCAAAAGACCAAGTTTTGGGACAAAAGTGACATCATCAAGCAACACTTGCCTTCCATAACCATGAGTGCTTTGTCACGATACGATATTTTCATGGCGAGCTTCATTGTCATGCCATAACTGAAGACGCCCGCGCTTCTGGGAACTGCCCAGTGAAAAAAAGCAACCAAATTATTAAAAAATTAAAAAAGGTCAGGGGCATTTAGCAGAAAGAACAGAAGGCCAGAAAACCATTGCCCAACTTATAAGCCACCTCCGCAATACCCTGTTGCAAGAAAAGCACGGAAAAGCGTGCAGCTTTCACGTTGCATTCACGTACAACACTGTTGAGGAAAACTAGAACAAAAAAATAGCCAAGTATTAAATGCTTTATGATCTCTTTGGAGGCTTCAGCATCAGCTACCAATTCTTTATGGGCTCAGCTACTTTCAATAGGATAAATTGCACCGAATCATTAAAATCCAGAGCTTATTGCATACCAGCTGCAGGCAGAGAGTTTCTCTGTTCCCAAGTCACAGCTGTTTTCCTGGCAGGCTGCTGCTTTGACCTGTTGCGAGACTTCTCCGCATCCGCCTGCAACACTCTCCCCGAGGGGACGGGTCCACCTTCCGGGGGCAGGTTAGCTGCAGAAAGGGCGGCAGAAGTCTGTTAGACAGTTTGAATGGCAACATCCGAGCCACCAAAATACGTGTTTGGTCTGCACGAAAACCAGAGCAAAACCCACTCTTGCAACGACCAGCTGCTGCTGCGTAGGTTTGTAACTGGAATAAAGAGTGCACATTTGTCCTACGCCCAGACAACAACCCAACCCGGATAGCAGAGGCAAGGAATCATCTATGGCGAGAGTAACAATGGGCAATTGAGCTTGATTATATCCTCGCAGATCTTCCTATTTATAACGGTTTGCATTATTTTGAATGCAAACTGGGTTTTTTCCTGTGCATCAGCTCTCGCAACCAAAAGTTGTCATTAGCTTCTGATTAAACGAGGTTTTAAATAAAGAGCAGAAATGAGCCCAAACAAAGAAACGCTGCTGCATCGTAGACCTGTTGTATCAGGCTGACTGCTGCAAATGTCAGTCTTATTTACTGTTTGGAGTCCACTAAGCATTTCTCTTGAAGGAGAGGTAAAACTGGAAATACTGGGCCAGATGGGAGAAAGGAAAATCAGAAAAGAAGATGTAAATAAATAAGCAACCACGGGGCCCAGGTGTCTGGGAGGGTCCTGGTAGTTCATACGAGCAACACGCATGCAACTTTGCCCACAGATGCAGCAAACAAATTAAATAAGCTTCGCTAGCGAGAGCCTGACCTTTTCCATCTTCCCCCCAGCAGAAATCAAGCTCCTACAAGGACCAAAACCAGGCTTAGAAATAGTGAAGATAATAAAGTCAGTCATCAGAAGCACAGAAGACCGCAGGGAAAAGACAGGCAGGTGAAAGGACAACCTCAAGAAAACCTGAAATATTGCAGAAGTCACCCTCTGCTGCCAAAGTACCGTGAGACGCGACCTCTCCCGCCAAACCGTCGGCCGCGGGGATGTGAGCAGGTGAGGCTAGGAGCTCCGCTGCGGTGCTGAGAAGGAGCCTGCTCTGCTTTATACACGAAACGGCTCATTTTGGCACCCGTTGCTGTGTGTTCTTTAGCGGAACAGAACTCCCCTCCAGCAAGGTGCAGGCAGACACCAAACAAGATTACTTTGAATTTTCCAGTCTCAATGGCATCCGGGCCGCAGGAAACGGCACGGATTATTTGAAGTAGCTGGTTCCTAACCCCAGTGACAGCCAAACCGCAGCCGTTAGGGCACGTCTGCACCGCGCAGCCACCGATTCCTCTGCCTGATGGAGAGCCCAAGCCCCTGCTAAATTAACCAGGATGAGCATCACTGGGAGACAACACAGCAGGAGCTGAGCACGGGATGACACTCTGCTCTATGGGTGCACCAGCTTGGATCGTTCAGTCTCCAGCAAGTACCAGTTTTATAGATGCATATTTTGGCCAGGATGATGGGAAAGGGGATAGAGAAGAGGGGACCCTCCTCCCCCGCGTCGTTCCTGACCATGCAGAGAGCACCCTGCCCTCACCGGGCAGGCTCCGGGCTTGCTGGTGAGGAAAAACGCTGCTCCGAGCGGCTTGTGGCTGCTCTCCCACACCCCACGGCCGGGTCCAGATTGCCTCCCCATCCCGAACAGCCCCGGTACTCAACCCCTGCCAACCCTGGAGAGCGGGAAAAGCTACTTTCAATAAACGCAAAGCAATTCCATTCAATTCTGCCTTTTAAATGCAACACGTAATTAACTCTGCTGGGGCTTGGTTTGCTCTAACTGCTCGTGTTTCCATGCCACTGAGGTTAGGAAAACACTTTCTCCCTTTGCACAGAGGGGCCCTGCCTTTCCTTCCCTGCTTCGTGCTGGCATTACACCCAGCGCAGACGGGCCCTCAGGCACACAGAGCCCGGCCCCAAGCCCCTTCTCCTTCAGAAACCTGCGGCCAGCCGGGAGCTTCCTCACGGCTCTGGCTGACCCGCGCTGGGACACCCACCCAGCAGCCTGGCAGGGCTCCGGTACTCGAGGAGGAACCAGGCTGCCTCCCCACCAGATCCAACCGTTGGGGTCAGTAACGCCAACTCGCCCAAAACAGAGAAAGAAGAGCAAAGGTGGGGGCGGGGGGAGAACAACCAAAACCAGATGTTTTAAGCAGCTGGCATCGCTGTTTCTCCCAAAATGCTGATGAACGCAAACGCTGCGGCTTGACAGACCCCCAATCAGCCGCCCTCTTCCTGCTAACACAGAATTCAAATCAGTTCTGCTGGATTTAATCATCTTCTCCCCTTAAATAATAAACTAGGGGAAGGAGAGCAAAAGGATTTATTCATGTCACCAACTGTCACAAAAATGTTTACTGTGCTAAAATAACCTGAGCTCTTGAACCACAGAGGGGGTGGAAAAAAAAAAACCTAAACAAAAAAAACCCAACCACACCAAAAACCAAAAGAAAACAAAGAGAAAACACCCAGGGGAGAGGGAACCGTGAGAACATCAGCTCCGCACGCGAGGGGCACGGGCATGCCCAGGTAGACATCGAGATGGGACACACGTGACGCCTTCCAGCAGATATTTATAGGGAAACGCAGGGAAAGCGGAGCAGCAGGGAAGGGGGGGAGCGCCTTGGTTGACTTAGCTCAGCTATTTGAGCAGAGCTCTGCTTTTTGGACAGAGCTAAGAACACACATTTTTTTAAGCAGAGCCTTGCGGGAGTTGGGCCAAACCCCAGCGCTAGCTCAAGTTTGCAGAGCAGCTCCCCCAGCCCTGGCCCGCTGCCCTCCGTGGTAGCAGACCACCCCTCTCCAAATTCAGAGAGGGAAAAGGAGACTCAGAAGCGGGACTGCAAGGTGCTCCGCCTGCCAGAGAAAGGTCAGGGGATGCAGGAGAGCCTAGAAGTAACCGCAAAAGCTCAACGTGCCAGGAAAAACAAAGATCTTGCAGCATTACTGAAACATCCCCAGCTTTGTCACACGAGGCGCGAAGTGCAGAGCTCCCTGCAACAGGGGACGCGAAGGACCCATGACACAAAAGTTTAAGCAAACTGGCAGACGTTCATCAAGGGCCATTAAACACCAAGTTACAGATTAACTTCCAGCTCAGGAAGCCCCGGAGCTGCAAAATGCCCCAGACCGGGAGGGAGCAAGATGGGGGCACAGGGTCTCTCAGGCACATCATCAGATCCCGCCTCTCTGCAGACCCCCCAGAGAACGCCGCACAGCCCCTGCTTTCCGCCTGCTGTAGATAAAACAGCTGGTGGCCACGTTTCACTGGAGCAGGGGTTGCGAGGCTGCTGGCCCAGTCCCAAGAAACGTGGCCCCTTGAGAGGCACCCATGGAGAGCTGTAGCCACCCAACATCTAGGACCCCTTCATCACCTGCAGCAGGTACCCGGGGCAGGCACAGAGGAGACCCCACGCTCAGCAACCCCATCCTTCAATGCACCCAAGCGATGGCATTACAATTGTGCGCGGAAGGAAGGATCAGTTTGCTGGAGCGCGGCCTCCCCCACAAGCTGCCATCACAGCTAGAATCCTCTATAGATTTTTTTTTTTTGGTGGTGTTTTGAGCACATTCCCAACCTTTTGGAGCTCTCCTGTGCTATAGCTGTTATTTCTCAGCCTGGGAGACACTCTGCTGGTGGGATCTAACAGCACAGTGAAGGCACGGTGCGAGCCAGACCAGGGGCTCACATCTCCAGTTTGAGGTTTAGAGGCAACAGCCACCTGCAGAAAACAGTCAACGGCAGTATGAGCCACCAACAGCACTAGCCGGTCCCTGATTTTCTTGCTGCTTTTGCACATCTGCGGGCCGCCCAGCATCTGGGAAAGGCCTCTCTCTAAAGTCTCAGCAAAGCCACAGTGAGGACCGCCTTGCCATGGGTAATACTGATGTAGCCGAACCCAGTAACAAATTGGTTTTGGCTACAGACCGTGCCTTTCATCGCAGTCCTTAGGGGACAAGCGATGGATGAGATTCCCTCCTGTCGGAATTAAATCAGGACGCCTATTACAAGAAAATGAACCTAACCGCTGCACAATATCCTTTGATATTCCAGTTTCATGATCTGGAGGTGGTCGAACCACTACGGTTTAGCAAGAGCTGAAGGGCAGGCTGGCCGCTCGCTGCTCAGACTGCCTGCGGACCGCAAGGACGCCGGGCACGCAGGGCACCCCGTCCGGGCGGCTGCACGCACAGGCATCTCAAGAGCAAGCGCGAAAACCAGGAACCACAGGGAAGCAATTATTCTGTGACAACCGAGGCCTCATAACTTATTCCAGCAGCAGGACGTCATTCCAGCTCCACCTGCAGGAATTTCTGCCGGTGAGAAAGCCTTGAAGGTTAGACAGGAAAGGTTTTGCTCAGGGAGGTGAGGGGAGTGGGCAGGCCGAGGCTGGTGGGGAGAAGCAGGCTACTGGTCACAAGAGCAGGGAAGGTGGCGAGTCTTGGGGCTGCATAAATATACAATCACATAGCTTGGGGAGACAAGGGGTTTGGGCTCCTTGCTCTGATCCCACGGGCAAATGCTGAATACAGCTTCCCAAGAGCACCTTCTAGCAAGCTCCGGGAGGTCTCTGCTCCAGCCCATGCTCCTCCGCATTCAGCCTCTCTGCACAGTTCTGCTGGTCAAGTTTCCAGAAGGAACATTTGCTGAAACTGAGTTTTACAGGAATACTACAGAACATATGGAAAATGAAACCTGAATTGATGGAAGGAGACATTCAGGATACAAATGCCATTAAAAAAAAAAAAAAAAAAAAAAACAGAAAAAAACAAAAAACCAAACTACATCCTTGCAAAATTAATCACCTCTTTAGTCACAGGTTTTGAATATCAGAAGCTTATAATGCTTTGGAACCTACCAGCAAAACACATTGTTTGGCGAATAATCACAAATAGGAGCATGAGAAAACTGTAGTCATCTCCGCAACATTTCACCTAGAGAAAGTAAAAAAACCTCACATTAATTGAGACAAAGTATATGCCCAGCAAACACGCCAACAACGGTCTAGAGGAACGAATTTCCCGCAGGAAGGGCTCGCTTGGCTCACCCTGCCTGCCTGGAGCCACCTTCCTTTATTTCCCGACGGAGAAAAAAACCAAACTGGAATTCATTGCCCAGCAGGAACGGCTTCCTCCCACTGCACGAGGAGAAGAGCGCAGCTCCCGGAGAAGCACGTTTCCGCGGCAGAGCTGCAAACCCCTACCTTCAGAGCACCTCAGAGGCAGCAGATAAGCCTTTGGCTTTGAACTGGAGACAAAACCCAAAGAGGTGAGCGTGCAACCCATGGGGAGGGCAGGGGTGGATTAAGTCTCTGCGATGCTTCAAGCAACCTGACGTGATTTGGGCATCAAGCTCAGGCTCAAGGTAGCAGCAACCCAGATGGTTTGACAAGTAACCCACCCTATTAAACGGGGAACGCTTAAGGCATGCAAAAAAAGACCTTCAGTTCTTTCCCACCAAAAGTGAAACCCTCAAACTTATTCGGTTCTGGGTGGAGGAGAACCTTCAAATCCACACAATTTTTTTAAAAAATAGATATTTAAATGTTATCCATACAGCACCAACAGCAACAAGGAAACGGTCGGCACATTATGGCTCACAGTAGAAATCCCTGCTGACAAACGACAGCAAAGCCGGACCTGAGGTATGAGAGGCAGGAGAGCTCAGAGAAGGGATCGCCAGTCCCACGGCACGCGTAAGGCACGGAGAGAGGCAGCAAACGAGCTACACGCATGAAACAAAGACAACTGTGACCTTGAGCTGAGAACACATTTGTAATAGATCTATAAAGATGCCAATCCCCTATTTATATAGTGACTAAATACCTGTGCAGCCACCCAGGAAGCCATGCATAAAAATTCTGCATCGAGCTCCTGAGAAAACCCCAAAGCCAGAGACTTCTCTGCTCCCATCTCCGCATCAATCCACTGCAAAGCTGTACTAAAAGCCTCTTTTCCTCTCCACAGCTAACCACACGAGGCCTACATGCCGTGGATTTTATCCAAATTATCAGCATTTGCTGAGCCTGGCTTTACCTACGTGGACAGCAATCACAGAAGTAAAAAAAAAAAAAAAAAAAAGAGGAAAGATCCTTCATGGCTTATTCAAATGCTGGAAACGTCTCCCAGCCCTGGTTGTTACAGGGCGATTTTCTTGCGTCTCTCTTCAAACAGAAGAGCAGCACGGGAAGAACTAGAGATCTACAGCGGCAGCTGGGCTGACCAAGAAAAACGTTTGGTGGAAAAGCAAAAGAGACTGAGGGCCAGGGCAGTACACGCTGAGCCAAGCCAACAGCATCGTCTGCGTGAATTGCCCTAAACTGAATTGGTTTTACCAGCTTTGTAAACCAAGTTGTCGGAGACTCCAGAGAACACTGGTGATTCAGAGACAGAAACAAGCCTTCCACCCTGTCGTGGCTTTACAGGGGTCCCAGAGAAAGCGACAGCAGCGAGAACGTGTGTAACAGGGAAGCACGTGCCGGCGTGGCCTCATCACAGGAATGGACTGCAGGGGAGTCCCACAGGTGCCACCACCACGGACTGGCCAGCGCAGGCTTCGAAAGGGGAGGGAGAGGCACTTCCCTCTCTCCACGTTGGAAGCGACCAACTGTCTGGGTGAAGAGAAGCACAAAGAGCTAACATTACCGTTGTCTCTCTGATGCCAATAGACCAACCGATTGATATTATCCTCCTTAAGAAACAGAGCGTCCTCTGGGAAACCAGGATTAACGCAGTCTCAGCCCAAATGGCCAAGCAAGCTCTAGACCAAACAGTACTCATGGAAACTAAGGCCCAGGCTGAGCTGGCTTAAATTTCCTCCGGGAACCTGTGCCAAACCATTCCTGTTAGACAGACACCTCCAAACACCCTTGAGAAGCCAACGGGGAGCAGCAGGCACGGGCACGAGCCCCGACTCAAGCAGCTTGCCTTTCACACCCCTGCCCTCCCAGCCGGCCGCGTGCTCCCAGCGCTTCCCCTTCTCCCTCCCGCCGCCGCCGCCACTCTGCGCTGAAAAATGACAGCATTAACGACGCGAGTTTTGACAAAGCATCAGCTTAGGGCTCTCAATACCTTTTATAACATCCACCTTTCAATTACTGCACTGTGTCACATCTACCCCTTCAGTGTTTCAGGAGCACTGACAGCTGACAGAGAGCAGAAAAAGCCAAAAGGCATTTTGCAAGGGCAGAAACAGTTCTAGGAGAGCCGCCCGGGGAAAGTCACCCAACCAAACGCCCAAAAAACTACCCGTTCCCTGCTCTGCTTCGGCACAGATTCACCGAGCGCTTGGCTCCCCCGCAGACGGGCTCGGCAGAGGCGTAGGCGTCTGCCAGCGCAGCGGCATGCTACCCCCGTCACCCTGCCAGGGCCACCCCACCCGAACCAGCAGTCACCCTTACGAGGAATCAGTTAAAAACAGCAGGAGCGGAGGAGAAGGTGCAATTCCATCCAGCGTTAAACTCTTCCATCCCAAGGCGCTTTTGAGGGTTTTTTTGGATCAGTACCTTTTGCCTGTGAGCAATGATAAAGCTACTGATTAAACTTTAAAGTGGGACTACCTTTGAAGCAGAGCGGAGGCCCAGCAGGAAGGGATGCATTATTTAAAGGAGGGTTTGTGTTTTCCACCCCAGCAGCCGCCCTGAGATTGCCAGGCAAAGCACGGTACTACAGAGGCAAAACCCAAAGGCCCCGAGACGACCGTTACCCGGCAATGCATGCTTAAATAACCCGTTTATTACACCTTCCGACTGTAACTTTAACAAGGCACAAGTTTTCCAGCTAATATTTGGGAGAACTGCAACATTTTTTTTTTTACAGCACACCAAGAATTCATGGGAGAACGAGTCTCACCTAAGTTTACTTCTTCCATCAGGGGACTAAATAGATTTTTTTGACATAAAATTACCTATCACATGGTGCCTATAAAAAGATGCAGCTGTAAACGTCCCAGTTTCAACCCCCCAGCTGCAAGTCAGTATCACCAGACACGCACGCACACAGACCCGACAGCAAAACGGCCAACTGCAATGGATTTTACACCTGCCTGGAAAGCTCTTCCTTCCATGCCACGTTAGCCCATACGCTACAGCCCCCTGCCAGGCGCTCAGGCCAGGCCGTGCCACCGGTGTGCAGCACGCGCTGCCAGGAAGGCTCTGTGGGTGTTTGCCAACCATTTAAAGTCAACGCTTCTCATTTCTTTTTTCCCTTTTTCTTTTTTTTTTTTTTCTTTTTTCCTCCCCCCAATCAAAGAAGAATTAACCTTTGGGGAAAAAAAAAAAAAAAACAAAAAAACAAAAAACAACAAACACATGCATGGACCATCTCCTGCAGTGTTGAAAGAATAGTTGTCATTTGCAAGCAAATGAAAGTTGAACTTAAACGTCAAATATTCATTTATCAGCATTAACCTAGCTTCCCCTCCCCTCTTTGCTCTCACGGGCATTCTTCTTGTTTGGTTTTAAGTCGGCTCATGACTGTTTGTGTAAAGCTATTTTGTTCTTTTCGCTTTGAGAACGGTTTCCCAGCTTACCCCCTGAACTTCTCTGACCCACTACTTGTCCCCTGTGACAGGGTTGCCTGTTCTAGGCAACATTATTTAAAAAAAAAAAAAAAAAAAAAAAGAGAGAGAGAAACTAAAAAAACCACATAGATTCAGGCTTTCAAAAAGGCTCCCATTCAGGGAAATCCATTATCATTAATGGCAAGCCTCCCAGAATCTGTTCTTCATTTCTTTTTCATTTTAAAATGTCAATGCATGTTGTCAGAATGCAATTGTTTTCCTTAATCATCTGCAGCAGTGAAGTAGAAAGTACTCATCTTTGTGGTGTGGAAAAATCACTTGCTTTATTCATACCACACTCAATTTCGAGAGGATGCTTTCCAGGCTGGTTTTGCCCTCAAGAATCAAGGCTTATACACTCATCTTCCGTACGAGCCTGTGTGAGCGATAAAGATCCTTCCACTGGGAAATTGAGGTTTCTCTGCTAGCGTTGCCACTGCAGGAAAGACACAAGTACGAGGACACATGTTAGGAGGTGTCGGGGAACCCTGAAGGGAAAGCCATCTAGAAAACCAGGTAGCCTCTTACTTTAAGCCAGGGAACTAGAAAAAGAATCGGGGCATTGTTGTCATCTCGATTTTCGTCAAAGCCAGAAAGGTGAACTGCAGAACGTCATTCTGCTCCATTATCACTCCTCGAGAGTTGCTCCTCAGTGCAACAACTACACACAATCTTTTCAGTCTGGTAATTGTTGGGGTTTTTTTTCCCCAGCAATCACAAAGAGAAGCTGCTGAAAGGTGCAGGCAATAGACATCTTAAAGAGCTGTTGACAACTCCCGGGAAACTTTTACATTTCGAATGCATTCTGCCCACTTTTCCTATATTTTCTGTGGTTCTTAAGTTCCTCAATTTAGCACACAAAGCTATTTGCATGAAAATAGCATCTTGAGAGTTTCTTACCGAAGACTTACAATGCCTTTCTTTTTTTTTTTTTTTAAAAAAAAAAACCACACCACATAATTGTAGAATTGTGTTGAACATCTCAGGTAGCTGGGGTAAGAGAATGAAGCACAAAACTGATTGCAAACATTTTTCTTTCATTTTAGATCCCATCAAGTTCTCATTCTCCAGCTGCCACTCACAGTGGTACTCCTGGACACATTAATCTAGTGCCATTCTCTCAAGGCAAGGAGTGCTTTTATTAAAGCAAAGACAAATTAATGGTTTGACTGTCTGTGTTTCTAAAAATACATGTAGACGTCCTCTTGACCTGCAAGTAAGTAAATTTATGTCGATATATTCTTGCACTAAACCCACTCCCCCAAAGATAAGACATCCCAATCTGTTACACATGCCTTTCCCAACGTCCTAGAGAAATGGCTGGAACCTACAGTGCAGCTGAGAGGTCGGCAGAGCATTAGCCGAGAGATGAAAGCTGTTTCCAAATGAGACAGTCCTATGCAGATCCACCAGACTATGAACTCTACCAAGGCTGTGATTTGCAGCTGAGAGGCGTTATGCAAGCAAGGAGATAATCTTTGAGGCAGCCAGCAACCATCTCACTTAAGGAAGTCGCACTTCCAATCAGCGTCTTAAGTTGCACGAGAGAGTAAACAGGCAGCTAGCGTTTCAACATGCTCCGGAGAGGGGAAAAAAAAGCAGTATGTTTACCAGATTTTATACTTGCTGGAGTTTCGGAGTGCGTTGCGAGGGCAGTCTCACAAGGAGATCGCTCCCAATGCTGGCCATTGGGCTAAGGAAGGACAGGCCGCAGCCAGCAGCAGCCCGGGCCCTAGTGCCTGCGCAACGGCTTTGGACGACAGACGCTCCCGGCACCCTTCTGGACTCAGCCTTTTCTCAGGTTGTCCACAAATACGGGGGGCTGGAGCCAACAACTCGGTCCTGCCAGCCCCACCTGCCTACATCTAGAAGCAAGGACTTCGTGGCCAAACCTGTATCGCACAGACCATCGTGCCGATCCATCGAGCAGCTGCCCCAGGGAGTTGAAACAGCAGAACAGAAGGAGAAATACCGATTACGTGCCTTAGCTACAAACTCCAGCAAAGACAACTACTTGGCGCTGTCACTGTCAGCGGGCGTGTGAACCGACTGCAGCTACTCGGGTGATGTCAGAGCAGTTACAGGAGGTGAGGAGGGACAGAGCACGATGCAGTTACCTAACTGCACTCCATCTACCTTTAATCGCCCATGAAGCAGATGATGATGTTACTTCAATTGCCCGTGACTCACAGAATCACAACGCTGGATTTCTACAAGAAGGCCAAGGAAGAAAAGGCAGCCACCATAGATGTGGGGCTACATTACAGAAAACTCTGGAGACACCCTGCAATCTCTTTGGTATCTCTCAAGCACCTTCACACAGCGGCCTGCTCAGAGCGAGAGCCTCAGCCATTCCCTCTTACCCAGATCCGGGTCTTGGAGCCACTCACCCACGCAGAGACCAGAAACCGCTCCCCCAAGGGCCATGCCAATTCGGGGTATTTTGTAAATATTATGCTCCCCAAAGTCCTAAATCAACATCCACATTTCTGCTTCAAAGTTCCTAGCAAAGGAGGTATTTCTCGCATAGACATCTTGAGCTCCAAAGGAAAAATCACTGCGGGAAGGCACGTCTTAATAAACCATTTACTCACCCAATCAGATGCTTCCAGAAATTAACAACATGTTTTGGGCAGCCCATGGGAATGTGACCAGCCGTAGGTTTGATTTGCAGAGATCCTAGCAAGGGAGATCTGTCAATTAAGACAATAATCAATATTCTCTCTAAGGCAACCATTCCCCTTAAAATCATTAGAAAGCCCTATGGAAGAACCACTGCCACCACCTCCCAGAGCGGGCCACAGGAACTGCGTGTGCCCTTAGGTATCAGTAACAGAAAAGGAAGGAAAGAGGAGAAAAACTTCAAGAGGAAAGGGTAAATGGCATTTACCCCAGACTGGAATTGCAACAGGGGCAGAGTGTTCAAAATCCCTAAAGGATTTTATGATCTGGCCTTGTTGTCCTTTGATCTACAAGACTTCTGCTGCACCCACCCCTGAACAAGACCCTGCGTTTTATTCTAAACACGTGCCAGGGGCTTTACAGAGCACTGAGTGCTCAGATCCTGTTTCATGCTTCCCCCAAAATAATACACACACCTTCGGCAGCAGAGACCGAAACGATAAGAGGACAACACGTCAGCGGGAACCTGGAGAAGAATAGAATAGCAAATCAGTCAAAACAAACCCAGGCAGCACCTGGGCTTTTCTTTGTGGACATCCCAGCTTCAAGGCTGCTTTGCTCATGAACATTATCAAGCTCGTCTCCTAAAATGGCACACAGGAAGAATTTTTTATTTTTTGCATGAACAAATGCTGAATTATCTTGATGGCTGGTGGTGTTCAGCACATCATCACACAAATTCATTAAAAAAAAATTACAAGGTCATCTCCAAGCAACTCTTAAGTAGCTATTCTCATGCAAATGTTTACTTGGGTAAATACAAAAAAAAAAAACAAACCCACACAAACAAGAAATATACTGAAAAGTAAAAGGAGAAAAAAAAAAAAAATCACTGCAAGTAGAGCAGCTCTCCCACAAGACAGCGGGAGATTTTTTTTTAACACTTCTGTTATTGCAAAGGCAGGAAGAAAAGACAAATTAGAAAGATGAGAAGGTAGCAAAACACAAGGTCAGCATTAATGTGACTCCAAGGTATTATTGAATTCAGTCAAGGTTAATCAGAGAAGCCAAGTTTTTAACTTGGTACCTTCACCAGGCGCCTAAAAATGATGTAAGGATCCAGCCCAAGAAGCATTAGCTTCTCTCATTTCTGCCTCACCAAGAAGTATTTGCAAGACCCTAGTTAATTAAACCAATAAACCACAAGTGAAGCCTGGCCTGGTGCCACATTTTTACTAGCACGTTGTGCAGGGGTGTTGCATTAACAGCTGTTACCCTATTGCAGGGGGCTGGGGGAGACGAGAGCAGGAGCAGAGGAGAAGGAGCGGTGGCGGAAAGAACAAGACGAACCAGCTGATTTTCAATTAAGAGTTGAAATAAAAATTAAGTGCTTTTAGTGCTCGGCCTTCAAAGTGCCAATACTCTTAAATAACACAGATACCTGGCCATTCTATAGCCCTATTAAATCAACTTCGTTTGTTTTAAGCAAAGCTGAGCGGTACGTATTTAACAAGCACTTCTTCAAGCATGACTCAAACATGCAGGGAGAAATCCTTTCAGGGTAAAGAAAAACATCTCGGAGGGATGCTGGCAGAAGAAATTTCTCTTCGGACTAGAAATCACTCACCGCCGCAGCTTCTGGCCAGGCTAGGAGCGCTGGGAGACACTCTGGATCATCGGCTTCTGCTCAGGCCGGGGTGTATCTTACTTTGACCCATGAAGGTACGTTGATGCCTCCAGACATTAAGGAGCTGGTAAAGGGGTGAGGTTAGGGTCACGGGCTCCTGGAGGGAGAAGCAGACACCTCAACAGATGGCCCGCTTGGTCAGGACATCCTAAAACGTTCTCCTCAGTTAGCCCTTTCTCCTGACCAGCACCCGAAACCTCCCGGCCACCTTGGGCTTAAGCGCAACAGTTAACATGAGTCAGAAGCAACGTCCTCAGTACGCACGGTGCTACACATCTGTCCCCAGTTCAGCCACGGGCAAGCGCCTAAAGCTGTCACCCAGCTTGTCTGCGAGTCCCAGCCCTTCCTTTTCTTGGAAAACACAGGATTTTACTTACCAAGTGGGACTGAGGAAGGGCACGCATGCTACATCCACGTACCCGCAAGCGAATCCTCCCCGGTATTCCTGCAGTCCTTGGCCGCCCAGACCACCACTCTGCCCACCTGGGAGCACGTCACAGGTCGGTTCTCACCTGTCCTACTTAGGGCTGAGCAAAGCTCCCGGAGCTCCTTCACCATGTTTTAAGTGCTCAGGGCTTCAAGTTTCATTAGTGGTTACTCTTCCCTGGCATTTTCTTTCACTTTAGTTTTCTGTGTCCCGATCTCTTTGACGCATTTACTGTAAGATCCACTTACTCCAGTCCCCAAGCCCTCATCTTTGATACAACACACAACCAATTCTTAGTTGGAGCCTCTTTCCTTCTGCCCAAGAGCTCTCCAACAACAGCTCCATGTTACAGCCAAGTCCATTCAAAGCCCCCTTCACGCACTTAGCCTGAAACTCTTTTTCAATCAGTCGCCGGTTCTCCATGTGCGAGTAACTCTTGTCCGCACGTGACCAAGGCTCTCGTGCGCTCAGCACAAAGCATCTCAGCACATTCAGAGTGGTGTTTATGAGCCAATGTGCATTAACCTTTCCTCCCAGAAACTCGAATTCACAGAACGATGGTTCCCCAAAGGTCTAATAACCAGTCGAGAGCACAAGGTGCAGCTAAGCCTCACGGAGTGTTGAACTGCCTTCCTGGGATGGTTCGATGAGGGACATAATCACAGGGGAAGCGTTTTGAAAGACTGCCTCTTCATCTCTTAAAAGCACTGCGCTGGTTTGGGCTGGGACAGAGTTCGTTTCCTTCCCAGTAGCCGGTATGGGGCCGTGAGTTGGATTTGTGCTGGAAACTGTGGGTAACACAGGGATGTTTCAGTTACCGCTGAGCGGGGCCGACCCAGCGCCAAGGCCTTTTCTGCTCCTCACCCCACCCCAGCAGCGAGGAGCTGGGGGGCACGAGGGGCTGGGAGGGGACACGGCCGGGACAGCCGACCCGACTGACCCCGGGGATATCCCCCACCGTGTGGTGTACAAAGCCGGGGGAAGGAGGAGGAAGGGGGGCACGTTCGGAGTGACGGCGTTTGCCTTCCCGAGTCACCGCTACGCGCGATGGAGCCCTGCTTTCCCGGAGATGGTCGCAAACCTGCCTGCCCCTGGGAAGGAGCGAACGAATCCCTTGTTTTGCTCAGCTTGCGTGTGCAGCTTTTGCTTTCTTATTAAACGGTCTTCTCTCAGCCCGCAAGTTTTCTCAGTTCTACCCTTCTGATTCTCTCACCAGGGGAGCGAGCGAGCAAGCAGCCGCGTGGTGCTTAGTGGCCAGCTGGGGTTAAACCACAACAAGTACCAATAATCAGTAGCTAATTTTCTCTGTCTTCTTAGAGCTTGTTTGACTTCTTGAGAAGTTAATACCTGTCTTTAAGGTTAGGCTGATACAAGCACCACTGATTTTTCAATGGCTCAAACTTGAGGGCTGCTAGAAGAGCAAAATTATCATCATTTAAAGGTATCGTTAGTTAAAGCAGAAGTTTCATTATTTAAAGGAAAAAGCATGAATATTGTTTGTGATACATGCAGAAGCACACCTCACTTCACACTTTTGGATACCAACATTTTGGAAAACAGCCCCAGCTTTCTGGTACCATCAATATAATCCAAAATACAGACTGAACTGAAGATCTGGGGATGGAGCAGCACCACCCTGGGAATGCAAATAGTGTACTTCTCACCTGCCCCCATGAATCTAATTTTAATCCTTCCTCTACGCCTTGCCTGCAGGGCACTCTGAAACACAGCGTTCAGATCTTGGGTTTAAAGCATTCGTTGTCCAGCACTACCGGATCCCCTCCCTAGGGATGTATCCATGCCTCAGGAAAAAAAGAAAATAAAAAAGGATTGGTGAAGGCATCAAACACACAAGAGCACTCTATTTCTCAACCCACAGCAGCCCAAAAGGTAGGAGGATGCCGAAACAGCCGCCCCAGTCGCCACCACCCACTTTCCATTTTGCTGATGAGCTCCAAATGGCAAAGACCCAGGTCACACAAAGGCCCTCCCTCCGTTCCCCCGGCCGGGAGCCCTTGCAGCACCACAGCAGACTGGGCACGCACACAGCCCCAAGAGGCTAATGCCCGGCTCGGGGCTGACCGCATCCCTGCGGCCAGGAAGGGGGTGTCTCGGCCCCTCCACCTCCTCTCCCCTCCCTTTCAGAAGCAGTAAGTAGAAAAAGGGACAAGGCTGCAATTATTATTCGAGCTTTCAAAACCGGGAGGGATGGGGGGAGGCCAGAAAATGTCACGGGCTTCTTGCGGACGTGACACGGGCTGGCTTGTGGGCAAATTAACACAACCGGGAGAATTCGCTCAGGCTCATCAGGGTAATGAAATGTGATATCCACTGGAGAAAGCAGGGGCAGGGACACGCTCCGCTTTGCTGTAGTGGCGATGCCCTTTAGACAAAAGACTCCCCAGTGAAATGCAAAACAACTCTGGGACGGAGAGTATTCAAACAAGATCCAAGGACAGCAAACCCCTGACCGCGTAAACAGATCCCTTCTGCTTATTTCTGTGCTGCATGGGGCCGTGCCAACGTGTATTTGGGGAGGGGATGCTCAGAAAACACTACCATTTTTCTTTTTCTCCTGTGGCCTGCTCTCTAACGGTCCTGTTGTTCAGGGTCCAGATAAAAAGGCCTCACCCCAAAAGCCTGGCTGACTACATCCACAGGCCACGGCCATCAGCCGCAGGTTCTTTACGACTGACTGAGGGCAGCTGCTGCACCAGGCAGGGAGGCAGGTTAACCTGGCACACAACTCTTCCACCCAGACTCCTCTTTTCTCCCACAGATCAACCCAAACCTGCCAGCATTC
This sequence comes from Podiceps cristatus, assembly GCA_000699545.1. NCBI lineage: Eukaryota > Metazoa > Chordata > Aves > Podicipediformes > Podicipedidae > Podiceps > Podiceps cristatus. Next base: position 24,148 of record KL263604.1, read on the forward strand.
CTTTCCCGTGAGGACAGATAAATTCCAGCTCTTTTTAAACCGTCTTGTTCAAGACCGCTGGCTGTTCTCATCTCAAGACCGTGCAAGGAAATCTTCCTTGTTAACGCACGGGGTGACTCCTCTAGCACCTGGCACTCGGCACGACCCAACCGGGACTGCCGTCCCACCGTCCCAGATGAAGACCTGCCTCTTGACCTATTACGGTCTTTCTGCAAATCAACGATACTTCACAGCCCTCTGCCTTGTACGTACCTCCCCATCTTCTGTCTTTACAGACATCAGATTATTTTTTCCGTAAGCAAGGCTCCCAGAGACCTCTTTTCACAGGAACTTCAAGGAGGTCCTCAGAAAGGTTCTCCAAAACAGAAACTATTCTTGTCCTAACATCATTTGGGCATTGCCCGTGCATTACTAAGCGTATGTACAGAGTAAGAAAACAGCCGTTACCAGATGGATAATGCCACCTGAGAGCTCCTCTACGCGACTCTGGAGTAGCTCTGAGTAAAAGGAAGACATCAGTCCTAGGGAGAGGAAACAAACAGAGATCACAGCTTTAACTTTACTTTTCACACCTTCCCTCGCAGAGGAAATGCGGCAGTAAGATGCTGGGTGAAGCATAACACATCCCACACTCCCCATCTCCGTTTGAAACATGTAGCCCTCCATTACAGAACCTCAAAGCGTTGTGCTCAGGCAGGTCAAAGTAAGGCTACCCATTTGTTAAATCATTTCTTCGGTGGCGTTTGGACCTGAAGGAGTTTTAATGAGTACACACATCCGAAGATGCCAACACTTGTCCGTCCAAGACTCAGCTGTCGCGACACCGGCTTTGTCTGGCAATGTTGGCCTCAAAACCCCCTCCTGGACCTTGATACCAGCAGCATAGAGGTATTCGTTTCTCCATAGAGTTTTGGATTTTTTTTAAGGACTTTAAAAAGGCTGCTGGAAAAACGTTGACTTTGCAAACAAAGTTTCTGCACAGAGCAATTTTTCTGATATGTGGCATCTTCATTTGGATATGTTTTAAGAATGCTTCTTCAGGCAGCAAGCAGCTAAGCTTTGGGAAGTTACATAAATCAGTACATTTACATTTGTAGGCGCTAACAAGAAATGAATGCCTCGTTCCCTTCCAGTTAGCATTTGTGCGTGTCACCAGTGCTGCTCCCTCTCCCCACCTTTTCCACTGTCTTCAGGATATGACCACAGAAGTTGTCATATTGAATTACACTGATAACCCATCTAATTCAATGCCCTCTCTCCAATAATACCCCACACCAGCTGCTAGAGGGGAACATTTAACACGCCTTATAATTGACAACGATGGAACAGCACCACCACGAGGGCCATACTTCCTTTGCATCAGGGGACCCCCTCCTTAACTTAAGCATTTTGCCACGTATGTTGTTATCCCGGCTCACGTACCTGTGAATGTTATACTTTGGGAAAACCTGCTATGGGTTTTTTTTTGGCAGGGGGAGGCTCAGCAGTATCTTCTAGCAACGAGTTTTGCGTGTTAGCGTGTTAATTGGGTGTGCAACATCTTGACTCCCATATTGCTGCTCAGTTGCAAGTGGCCATCTCCTAAATCTCCTAGAAAGGGCTACAGGAGGGCACGGGCTGCTGTGCTTGTGTCCGTCAGCAACTTGCACGCCTTGGTCACGTTCGTTCTCTTCTCCTGTGGATGGAAACAGCCCTAGCAACTCATGCAACCTCAGAAAGGACAGCTTTAAAAAACGTGACACTCACCGTAGCAGGGAAGCCTTGCCTTGCCTCTAATCACTGCCGGAGCCTATCTTCCCAAGCCATCTGTCTGTGCTGGCTCGCCCTCCCTGCCTGGCAACGTGCCAGCTCCCACCGACACTTCCACAAATGGCTTCAAGCCCTCTCTTTACCCAGTGGGTAAGAAAAGGACGAGCCAGGCCAGATTCAGGCCAGATTCAGCCCAGCTGGAAGTCTTCCTCCTGCGGGAGAGAGGAGCACTGGGCATGCATACAGCCCCACGACTCAGATGAACAAAAGACTAATTGGATGTTGCGGGGCTCCCATGGCAAGGGGGGGACAGGCTGGCTTGCAGAGTTCAGCTTTCTTCCTCGACAAGGAAATTTGCAGCATAATTAAAATGAAATGTTGGTGCCTGTGTTGCACATTGAAATATTGATGGAGGGAGGCGTAAAGCATTTTATGAATGCATGCTTCCATTTTGTGATTTACTGCCCCCAAACACCGTTTTCACAGAACCTACTCGGGAAGAAAGGGGGAGAGATGAAAGAGCGATAGTGGCTTTATTGCTGCAGAAATAGCAAACAGAATTGGACAAAGTTAAACGCAATGTATTGAAAGACAGTCTTTCACTCTGAACTTTAAATACAGCAGGAGCTCCCACACTCCTGAAAAGGGGCCACTGAAGTCCACGGAGGCTTTTTCCCTTTCCTCGCGCCGTACCGCACAATGCTGGGAAGGGGCTACGCTGCCTTTAACTGCAGTTAAAAAGGGGTCAAGCCTCTATTTATAATGAGGTTTGGTGTAAAGTACTTGCAGCTCTGCGAGAAGACACTCAGGCAGGACTCTCCATCACCTGCATTTACCTGCCACTGTGTCTTTATTACACAGCCCCAGCAGGCACGGCTTGGCCAAACGGAAGTCTGACTCCATCCTTATTTCAAAAACGGGAGAGGGGAAATATTCAGAGAGTTCTTTAATTAAGTGACCCAAGTACTGCGCGGACTAGGACAGAAGCCTTTGCTGTAGCGAGGGCAGCAGCTAACTCTGCCCGAAGTTTATCTGCCACAGGAACAAACGCAGCACATTTGCCTCAAGGATTTAGCCAAAGGTGAGAGAGCTCAGCATCCATCAAACCTCGGGCAAGGGGAAGGCAGAACAGCAGGGTACCGACAGCAACCAGCTCCAAAGAGGGTGAAGGAAACCTTGCCAGGATCCAGAACAGTTTAAAATACATAGTTTCACTTCACTCAGTCACTACCGTTTTCCTTTCTGCTCTGCCAAATCAAGGAGTGAACTGCAGCGAGCAGTCAGGTGTCAGAGCAAACATCATTAGCCCCGGTGAGAGTCAGGCAGGCATCCAGCCCCCGACCCAGCCACTGGCGCTGCCCACCACGGGCCCCCTCCTGCCGTTCCCCAACCCCGGCTTCTCCTTTTCTTCCCTCCTGTTCCTCTCCTCTGCCTCTTATAACCAGGGTAAAGCAGGAGAAGGGAGCTGACGGCTCCATATTTGGGCTGGGAAGGGCTGTGCCGAGGGGAGGCTGTGTCTGCACCCCAGGGCGAGCCCCCGTTAGCACTGCACGCCCCTTGTTAGGGCTCTAAACTCACAAGCAACTTTCTCCTTCCTCTCCATCGAACCCCACCAGCATCTGCCAGCTGTTTTCCCAGCAAAACACCAGCCTACAGCTCCCCAGAACTGCACTGGTTTCAGGGCTTGCGGTGCCTGCCGCCACAGAGACT
>JMFS01036089.1:0-11845 GCA_000699545.1 Podiceps cristatus
ATTCTATGATTCTATGATTCTATGAAATAGCGTTCAGCACATTCTTCTGCACACATTTTAAATTAACATTTCTTCTTCTGATCCATAAAAATCAGGGAAGATGCAGTTGTACTTCTTTCTAACCATTGCTCAGCTATTGCCTTGAGCTGCTTTAACTTCTTTGCATGACAGACTGGTAGAGCTGTGCAGTTCTGCCTCAGGGCTTCCCAGTGCTCAGAAAACATTTCTGCACTGGCCTGGGCTTCTCACATCCTGACCTCCTGCAGCCACCTTCTACACCACAGAATCAGATGGGTTTCCTGCAAGCAAGGGCTTGCTTGCCTGAGGAAAATGGAGATGGAAAAACATGGACAGGCATTTGAACCTGATCCAAAGCCTTCTGAAGTCAAGATATGTCTTAAAAATTTGATGCATTTGGCTTTGGCTGAGTTGTTACGATTCAGTCTTGTTCTGACCAGTGTCAGTGATAGCTGTGTCTGTTTTCAAAAAATCCTTTGTACAGACAACACTGTATGTGAAGAAACTTACTCTTGGTATCAACAACTGAGCCAAAAAATAAAGGTAAAAAAATAAATGATGCAATTATTGTCAACATGCACATAAAATTTCTTGTTCTGTATGAAAAATAAATTTGCTTAATACCAATAATAAAAATCTCGATGAAAAAAATAAAAATAAGTAATACTTTTATTCAGAAATACAATGGGAAATGTGGAGCATTTAGCAAAAAGAGTATGTTACACATAATTATGAAAATACTTAAAATTAAGTACTCTCACTTAAAGTTAGGTGCAAATAGTTTTTGATCTTATGTATGCTAAAAGCTCCTTGAATTGCCTCTGATCTACTTGGCAAAATAAATCACACTGTGAACACATTAAAGTTAACCAGATCTATTCCTTACCCTAGAAATGTTTCATTGATCTCGACAGTCTTGCCCTGAGTGGTTAAAGTTTGAAAAGTACAGCAAACTACAGTCTTATCTTGGAATACATCTGTTTTGTGTTTTCATGATGAGCATATTTTGCTCAGAGAATTCTTGTTTGTTATATTGAATTCAAGAAGTGAAATCTTTTATTACAGAAGGTTTAATGAGAAGTCATTAATACAGATGATAAAATTAAACTCATACAAACATGTCAGATACACAACAAAAGCTATTTTAAGAGTCCTGAATACTATACTCATTACCACATAGAACTACATCTTATTGAGACTACCTAATTTGTTTTTTTCATAGCAAATTTCATAAATTTTTTTTAAGAATATTGGAGTATTATGATGGGAAAATGGCAATCGTTATTGTGTACCCACAGAAGCACTGAAAACTGACTGAAGGTCCAAGCTGGTAACATCTTTTTTTCCTCAATGGATTTTAAAATTCTCATAAAATGGCATAGATTTAATATAACTGCCTGGAGACAGGGAAAAAACACAAAACAAATAGAACTAAAACAAACAAACACAAAACAAAACAAAACAAATTTTGGGCCAAGGCCATGATATTAACATTATTTAATGAAAAAGAATTTATTACAGCTTTGATGCAGTTACTGATATTCCAAATTTCAGAAGAAGGAAGGAGCAGCAAAGAGGAACTGTTATGGACTGACCACAAACCCCATTTCCTGTCCCCCTGCACCACTCACGCTACTGTCTCTATCTTCACCCATGAGCTTTTTCATCTTACTTTCTCCCTGTCTTGTTGAGAAGGGATAGTGAGAGAGAGCTGAGTGGGTGAGAGTGGCTGGGTGGACATCTAGCAACCCATCAAGGTCAACCCACCATGCAGACCACAACTTAAAACTAAGAAAGCAAAGACATAACTATGTGTTACACAAGGGCTAGTTGCAATTCTAAGCACTTGGGGGTAAACTTCTGGTATCTCCAGATGACTTTCATAACTTTGATGGCTGAGTGAAGAACCTTGTTTTCCAGGGATGTCGATACAGCATTTTCGACTTTTAAAAGAGACCAAAAAAAAAAAAAAAAAAAAATCACACAATGGTCTTATAGGTCTATATATCAGAATAAAAACTGCCTTTCTGAAGCATCTGCTCCAAATGAAGGCCTTTCATGTTTAAAACAGAGGCAAAGCCGGTTTTACCAGATTCAGAAGTTGAATTCAGTTTTGTTCCATTCCATGTTGGTTCACCACTCTGGAATGCACTACTACAGAAAAAAATACTATACTAATATGAATAAAACCATAAATTCACTCTTATTTTTTTAACTGTTGATTATGCAGTTTTGAAAGAATATTAGCTTTCTAATTTCCTGTTTTCTTTCTAAGAAAAACAAATACCTTTGATACATTATCTAGATGTATATTTAAAATACTGGAAAGCAGAACAACCAGTCAGAGAAGGACTTTCTCTAATTTGGGAACAAGTAGGTTACACAGAACTGTTACGAAACTCTTGGACCAAGACTCCAGACTGTCATTCATTTTCCATTAGATAATAAAATATTTGAGATTGGAGATAGGTCTTAAAATGCTTGATGTGGCAATTTCTTGTTCTTTCATATATTTTGCCACATAGTAGAATACATACTCTGTTTTCAGCTCCCAAACACCTTTCATAGTGCTTGAGGAGAGTTACAGACCTAAAGTAATCCATGAAACCAGACTGCTGAACTAAGCAGAGTAAATTTGCTGGCAGAAAATGCTGAGGAGAGCAGCAGGTCATACGCCTCATTTCTTAAAGACAGGCACTTTATTCTGCTCTGGAAAAGGCTTCTCTCTCCATTTAGGATTCATGATCCGTCTCCTGATGTTAAGGACTTTCAGCATGCACACACAGAAATATCTCAGAAGTTGTGATACACTTGATCTCCTTGTTCAATACTTTCAAGTTTAATGGCTGAAGCACATATTTTGATGCCGTAAGACTTTTCTTGAAATCTTTCTTTTTTTCCTGAGGGGACTTAACTTGTATAATATACAGGTTATTTTCTGTCTTTGCTGTTACTATTGTCTAATTTGGATAACATTTTCATTATTATCAAAACATCTTAGATTTGAGCTTGAGTGAAAAATACTAGTGACTGCCTGTTGTCTCAGAAGTCTAGAACATGTTTCTACTTCTGTTTGTATTCTGCTATAATCACATTAAAATAGGTGTCCAGTTTATTTCCTCTAAGAATGCATATAAGGAAGAGTGGCTTGTTAATGCAACAGAGCTAAAGAATAAGAAATTCCAAACTGATTATGGCACTTATTCCTGAGGCATATATTTTGAAGTTCCTAGGTATTTTTCAGTTTTTGCAAGTGATTTATATCAATTTCACTGTATCTGGTAATGACTAACTGTGAATAGTGACATTACAGACATGCATAAGTACTTTTTTAGAGTTTTTTTTCAATTTGAAGAATGAGGGCCTTGTAGTACATAAAGACAACTTGGCAAGATACTCATGTACTGGAGTAATAAGAGTAAATATACTAATAATTACCAGTTAGATACCAATTCACTAAGATATCATGTAATACATACCACTTTCAATTTACTTATATAACATGCTTATTTGAGGTTGCTATTACAAAATAAATTCTTATTTAAAAAAATCTAACTTGAAATACTTGTTTAGAAACATTGTTAAAAGAAAAGTCTCAGATATTCCAAAATCTTCTTAATTGAACAAGATTTGTATTTGAAAGTGCCGCAAAATTCCTGTCTAATCAGACTAAAACTATGTGAAATAATCAAAATAATTCTTTTTGGTTAAGTGAATTTTTTTTTTTTTTTTTACTTTAATGCAAAAAATGTTATTAAAAAAAAATACAACAGAAAATATCTCTGTTCACTGGTTGTCCAATTATTTCTTGTAATTAAACACACAAAGTAAAAACTTGAATGAGAAATAGTAGTGTATCGAAAGCAAATACAAACATATAGTAAGATCCAGAAATTGCATTTGACATACTGTGCAAAAATCTAAATTCCTGAGGCTGTGATGCTATTTTGACTGTCTAAACCAGGCAGGAATGTCTTTTTAGTACCTAGTAGGGTGATTAGTACCTTAGGAGAGTGCTTAGGGTAGTTTTCATTTACCCTAATTTTAGAAAACTGAAAGCTGAATATCTGATTCTAAGATCATTCTCAGAGGCTTCCTTTGCAGACAATGAAAAGGAAAAGGCACATTTGGATGGTAACTTTCCTAGTCCTGAAAAAAGCAGTCTAATATTAGTAGAGTGATTGCACTCTGACTTCTTACATGAATGTAATGAAAGCCAGAGCTGACTTGACTAGATTTAGTGTCAAATTTTGAGGTGTTAAATATGAGCTCAAAATAATTTCACTCTAATGGCCAAAGAAAATCAATAATTTACTATTTTACCTTCTTGTTAAAATAATCGTAATACATGCATACAAAGACAAGATTTTAATTGCATGGTAAAATCACTCTAGAAGTGCTCAAAGACAAGCTATATCACCAAATACTACTTTTCTTGTAAAAATAATGAATTTAATAAATAAATTTAAATGTCAGTAAAAATATTTGGATTTTTGTTGGAGGGGAAGGTTCCTTACATTTCATTTTTGGACTTTTACCATGAAGCAGCAATGATTTTGTCATCCAAACTCTTTTTTCCTCTTATATGCAGTTATATTCTGTGTTCATGAAATATTTCAGTGATTCTTCTTAAGAGGAATGGAGGAAATTCATCATGGCTGTCACATGGGAATTATATCTATTGAGAAAAGTACCTGCCTAGAGAATCTATCCTAAAGAAGAGTTAAGAAACACAAGCCAATACAGCTTAATGAGAAAAGCAAATGATTAATTTCCACTCTTTATTTTAATTAAAAATAAAATCATTTCAATAGAAAGGTAATTTTTTTTTCAAAATTTTTCATTTAGAAGAAACAAAACTTATTTCCAAGATGCTGTTTGACAAATAGTTCTTCTTTCAACATTCCTTTACCATACCTGTTAGAAACAATGATGTGCTAATATTACATCCTGTCAAAGAGCAGCTGTCTTTCATCTTTTATGTGTTTGGAGTGATCCCAGGATGCATTTTCACACTCTTGAAGATGGGCTTCTGGATGAAAGATGATCTAGAAAAAAACATTGCAAATACATAGATTTGCAGTAAATAAAATATTAATACATCAAAGATTAACACCTTTGGAATATGATATATTCTATATTCCATTTCACAGAAAATATGACTGCATATATTTACTTGTGGCATTAGATTAAATTATCTTTATTTCAAATTTAAATCTTAAAATTCGGCAAAATGTAGCTTATCTAAAATATTATTTTCTAATATCCTCCAGTTGAAAAAAGCTTTTTTCTTTTAAATGTCTGTAATGTGGTGTTACTTCAAAATAGCTTTTTGCAACTGCAGCTTCACCTGTTGCAATTCATATATTGACTGAAAAATGAGATTTGATCAAACTCATGCTTACTCATACGGAATGTTACACTTGTCAGCTTGCATGCAACCTTCAAAGTATATCAGTTTTCTATTCAGATGACAAAGATAAGAATAGTTGCTATTTTTAGGTAGCATTTATGCTCTTAGTACCTATGCACAAAGGTATTTAATTTCTGACAAAATGTCTACTTCAAAGTAAGCAATATAGGTATAAAAATACAAATATGAACTATATTATAGGACATTGCATCTTTGAGGGTATTTATATAGGTCTAGTTTTTGCAATGAATCTTTTCCCATATAAGAACTTGTATATTTATTTATTCCTTTACAGGACATTGATTCTTTTTGCTGAAGCACTTTCATCTTTCATTTATAAAGAAAGGCTACCTGTGTATTCCTTTAGAGTACTTTCAGAATGCCAGGGAAAAAAAAAAAAAAAAAAAAAAAAAAAGCTCTTCTGTTCTTAAAAGAGAGCCATGGAAAGTTTGTCCTTGTTCTTCACATTGACACAGATGTCAGCTTGTAGCCACTTCTATTTAATTTTAACAGGTTTTGCTTCTTATTTGGGGGGGAAGTGTTAGAGGAAACCATAAGCTGAATCACTGCCATTAAAAAAGGAATCTAACACACAATAGAAATCTGTTATAAAAGGAGATCTCACTGAGGGAAAAGGACTTTTTTTCATGAAGAAAAGATAATGCAAAGCTTTAATTTTTATAAAGGCTTTCTATTGATATGAAAGTATGCTACATTTTGTGCTGGTTTTTGTACTAAGACTGGCAGGTGGCTGGAAGAGGACTCAGGAGAGGTTAACATCTGTCTTTTCATAGCTTGAAGAATTCAGGTTTCATCTTTAACTCTTTTTAACTCTTAGAATGCTGAAAGTATTAGTATTTTCCCAATCCTTTCCCATGATTTATATGAAGTGTGTTCCCTATCTGAGACCAGTTTCTAATTAAAATTACACGTACACATACATATAGATACATATGTGTCATTTCTTCTTCCATTTTACTGTTCTCCATTTAAGTTAATGATTTAAATTATTTAAAGGCAGAATATAATTCTCAGTTCTTACGGTAAAATTTCCCTCATAATACCTGTCTAGGTCTCTGAATATTTTTTCTTTTATTTATTTATTTTTTTAAGTATAAATGAAACTAAGCTGTAGGCTCTATGGAGATGTTCAGTAACTTTTTTCAAATTGGTATTAAGGATACCATAGAATGGTTTCAATAGGAAGGCACCTTTAAAGATCATCTAGTCCAACCATGCTGCCCTGATGATTTTCACTAGATCAGGTTGCTCAAAGCCCTGACTAATCTGATGTTCATAGAATCATAGAATGGTTAGGGTTGGAAGGGACCTTGAAGATCATCTACTGCCAACTACCCTGCCATGGATGGGCAGGGACACCAGCTGAAGTTAAGTTTTCATCTACTGCTACCCCCCAGTCCTTCTCCTTCTATTCTCAATCCGTTCACCCTTCAGTCTGTCTTGATATTGGGGATTGCCCCAACCAAGGTGCAGGATCTTGCACTTGGCTTTGCGGAACTTTGTGAGGATCATTTCTCAAGGTCCTTCTGTGTGGTATCCCTTTCCTCAAGTGTATTAACTGCACCACTCAGCTCAGTGTCATCTGCAAACTGGCTGAGAATACATTTAATCCTGCTGTCTATGTCATTGATGATAACATTAGAATCATAGAAATACAGAATCATTTAGGTTAGAAGAGACCTTTAAGATCATCAAGTCCAACCATTAACCTATCACTGTCAAGCCCACTACTAAACCATGTCCCTAAGTGCCCCATGTAAATGACTTTTAAATACCTCCAGGGATGGTGACTCAACCACTTCCCTGGGCAGCTTGTTCCAATGCTTGACAACTCATTCAGTAAAGCAATGTTTCCTAATATCCAATCTAAACCTCCCCTGTTGCAATTTGAGGCCATTTCGCCTTGTCCTATTGCTTGTTACTTGGGAGAAGAGACCCACACCCACCTCGCTACAACCTCCCTTCAGGAAGCTGTAGAGAGCGATAAGGTCTCCCCTCAGCCTTCTCTTCTACAGGCTGAACCACCCCAGTTACCTCAGTCCAGACCCTTCACCGGCTTCGTTGTTCTTCTCTGGACATGCTCCAGCACCTCAATGTCTTTCTTGTAATGAGGGTTGCAAAACTTAACACAATACTCGAGGTGTGGCCTCACCAGTGCTGAGTACAGGGGGACAATGATTTCCTTACTCGTGCTGGCCACAATATTTCTGATACAAGCCAGGAAGATATTGGCCTTCTTGGCCACCTGGGCACACTACTAGCTCATATGCAGTAGCTGTCATCCAACACCCCGAGGTCCTTTTCTGTGTGGCAGATTCCAGAAACTCCTCCCCAAGCCTGTAGTTTTACATGGGGTCTTTTTGACCGAAGAGCAGGACCCAGCACTTGGCCTTGTTGAAACTCATACTACAGGTCTTAGCCCATCGATCCAGCCTGTCCAATTCTCTCTGCATTACTGTCGTACCCTCAAGCAGATCAACACTCCCACCCAATTCGGTGTTGTCTGCGAACTTACTGAGGGTGCACTCAATGCCCTCATTCAGGTCATTGATAAAGATATTAAACAGAACTGGCCCAAACACTGAGCCCTGGGGAACACCACTTATGAGCAGATGTCAACTGGATTTAACTTCATTCACCAAAACTCTCTGGGTTCGGCCATCCAGCCAGTTTTTTTACCCAGCAAAGAGTACACCCATCCAAGACATGTGCCGCCAGCTTCTCCAGGAGAATGCTGTGAGACACAGTGTCAAAGGCTTTGCTAAAATCCAGGTAAACACAGACAGCCCTTCTCTCATCCACCAGGTGGGTCAACTTGTCATAGAAGGAGATCAGGTTAGTCAAGCAGGACCTGCCCTGCATAAATCCATGCCACCTAGGCCTGATTGCTTGGCTGTCCTGTATAGGCCACGTGATTGCACTCAAGATGTCCTGCTTCTAAACCTTCCTTGGCACTGAGGTCAGACTGACAGGCCTGTAGTTCCACAGATCCTCCTTCTGGCCCTTCTTGTAGGTGAACATTCCATTTGCGAACTTCCAGTCAACTGGGAACTCCCCAGTGAGTCAGGATTGATGATAAATAATGGAAAGTGGCTTGGTGAGCACTTCTGCCAGCTCCTTCAACACCTTTGGGTGGATTCCATCTGGCCCCATAGACTTGTATGTGTCTAAGTGGTGTAGGAGGTTGCTAACCATTTCCCCTTGATTTATGGGGGCTTCATTCTGCTTCTTGTCCCTGTCTTCCAGCTCAGGGGGCTGGGTACCCTGAGAACACCTTCCTTTACTGTTAAAGACTGAGGCAAAAAGGCACTAAGTACCTTGGCCTTCTCCTCATCCTTTGTCACTATGTTTTCTCCTGCATCCAATAAAGGAAGTTGATTCTCATCAACCCTCCTTTTGTTGCTGATGTTTTTATAGATACACTTTTTTGTTGTCTTTTACTGTGGTGGCCAGATTAAGTTCTAGATGGCCTTCGGTTTCTCTACTTTTCTCCCAGCATAATCTCACAACATCCTTGTAGTCCTCTTGAGTGGCCTGCCCCTTCTTCCAAAAGTTATAAACTCTTTTTTTCTTGAGTTCCAGACAAAGCTGGAACTGGTTCAGCCTGGCCAGTCTTCTTCCCCATCGGCTTGTCTTTCAGCATATGGGGACAACCTGCTCCTGGGCCTTTAAAAGTACCTTCTTGAAGAACGTCCAACCTTCCTGGACTCCTTCACCCTCCAGGGCTTCCTCTTAAGGGACTCTGTCAGCCAGTCTCCTAAACAGGCCAAGGTCTGTCCTCTGGAAGTCCAATGTAGTCAACCTCTGCTGACCCCCTCCTTACTTCTCCAAGACAGCCTCCAACGACCACTGTCCAATTTAGCAGCAAGAATGGTAATTAAGATTTTAGTGAAAACATACCATACTGAGAATTCTAGAAGAAAGCTACTGTTCATAAGATGTAGTTCAGTTACTTAATTTCCATTTTAACTGATTTAACTCATTATTTTATATAATAATGTACAAATATGTATATGATTGTATATATGTACTTGTACTATACATATATACATACACTGTGGTATATTTATACTATATATACATTTTATACCTGCTATATATATTATATGCTATGTCATATATACTATATATTTTATATACACATACTCTATATACTATTCTACATGGTGCATTGGGTGAAGAACTGGCTGAATTGCAGGGCTGGAAAGGTAGTGAATGGGGCTACATGTGGCTTGCAATAGGTCACCAGTGGTGTTCCTCAGGGTTCAATTCTAGGGCCAGTTCTGTTCAATATATTTATCTAATGATCTGGATGCAGGAGATGAATGCACCATTAACAAGTTTGCTGATGATACCAAACTGGGAGGTGCAGTTGACTCTCTTGAGGGACAAGTTGCCTTGCATAGGGATCTAGATAGATTGGATCAACGAACAATGATGAATGCGATGAAATTCAACAAGTCCAAATCCTGGGTTCTGCACCTAGGATGGAATAATGATGGTCACAAGTATAAACTGGGGGAGGAACGGCTGGAAAGCAGCTCTGCAGAAAGGGATCTGGAGGTGCTGGTCAACAATAGGCTCAATGTGAATCAGCAAAGTGCCATGACAGCCAAGAGGGCAAACTGCATCCTGGGGTGCATCAAACACAGCATAACCAGTCAGTCAAAGAGGTGATTATCCCGCTATACTCAGTGTTGGTGAGACCTTCCCCTGAGTACAATGTGCAGTTCTGGAATCCATAATTCAAGAAGGATGTTCAGGTCCTTGAATGCATCCAGAGGAGGGCAAAAAGCTGGTGAAAGGGCTGGAAGGCATGTCCTATGAGGAGCAGCTAAGGACTCTGGGCTTGTCTAGTTTGGAGAAAAGGAGGCTGAGGAGCAACCTCATTGCTCTCTACAGCTTCCTGAGGAGGGAAAGTGGAGACAAAAGTGCTGATCTCTTCTCCCTGGGATCCAGTAACAGGACATGTGGAAATGGTACAAAGCTGCATCAGGGGAAATGCAGACTAGATATTAGGATCCATTTCTTCACTGAGAGGGTCATCAAACACTGGAACAGGTTTCCTAGAGAAGTCGTCAATGCCCCAATCTTGTCATTGTTTAAGGGCATTTGGACAATGCCCTTAATAATATACTTTAACTTTTGGTCAGCTCAGAAGTGGTCAAGCAGTTGGACTAGATGATTGTTGTATGTCCCTTCCAAATGATGTATTCTAGTCTAGTCTAGTCTGTATATAAACTATATGCATAGTATATGTACTATATTATACTATGTATGTGTATACACTATACTGTACCGTATGTATTATATATGTGTGTGTGTAATTTTTAGAAGATGAGAGAACATGTAGCAAAATGTGACAGAACGAAGTCCTTATGATCTTAGACTGCACCAAATGATAGAAAGAACAATCTCTCCTAACTTCCAATGTGCTGTTGTTTGCACAGTATTTAAATCTTAATTATGGAGTGGATAATATTGGCCATAAATAAATACTAAAGGGCATGAGCAGAGGTGTATGCTTTAACTTCCTCAATCTAAAACTACAGGAGTGTAGAAGAGAAAAGAACTGCAGAAGTGACTCTTTTTTCTATAGCCTCTTGTACTGCAGTAATATGAACCACAATTCTGAGCTGGATGGACCACTGATTTAGGCCAGTAGTGGTCATTCTTTGTGTACAGCAGTTCTTATTGCACTTCCTGGAAAGATGACTAAGCAAGTCCATAAGTGAGTTACTAAATTAAACTTTTTGATCGTATTTTCAGGATGACATATTATCATGTAGTTTCTCCTTTTCCCCAGAAGGTACAAATATGCCCAAATCCTGTGATGCTGTGTCATGACCATGCAAACACACATTAGTGGTCAGATCCTTATTAGAATAAGTATATAAAATCCTGTGCTTTTGAAATGAAGAAATCATATGAGAATTATGGTTAATCCTGCTTCACTATAAATTTTAAGGACATAACATATAGAGTATAATTACACATGAAAATAATTACTCACATCTATAAGAATGGCCTCATTGCAGAAATGAATGAGGAATTCCATTAATTTCACGACTTTCACCAGTGTCTTGACTTTTTAAAAAATTAATTCTATAATGTGCACAAAGCTAAGGATATGTCTAGACTACTACCTAAAAGCCGGCAATGGGTCTACCTCTGGTACAAGGCCAAATGACACTGGCATATCTATATTACTTAGAGATAGTCTAAGCAATGTGTATTGTAGACATATCTGACTTGTAAAAAGCTAGTTGGAGCAGCCTGTAACATAGTGTCCTGCTTTCAGCCAGGATGGAGCTAGTTTTGTTTTCTGCAACTACTGTGTTTTGGATTTAGTATGTGACAACTGGTGATAGTACGCTGCTGTTGTTCATTGCT
>KL263607.1:0-33363 GCA_000699545.1 Podiceps cristatus
ATAAATAATAAAAAAAAAATCTCCATTCCTTCCAATTCATCTGCACGCCCTTCCAAAGGCAGTGCCCAAATACTCCAGCAGAGTCCTTATCAGAGCAGATCAGAGCAATTCTCTTATACACACTCCTCCTGTAACACTTGCTGGAATTAAGCTTGTATTAGCAATGGCAGCATCACAGCACTGATGCCTGCTGCGTCTGTCAGCCAGTAGCCTGGTACTTGCTAGGCCCTTATCTGCAAAGCTGGCTGGTCAGTGCTCCCCATCTCCAAATTTCATTGTTTTTTTCCATCTGTGAATAAAATATCTTACACTTTCCCACAATGAATTTTATCATTTAAAATAATTTTGAATTCTAATCCTGCTGTCTGAAGTACTTGCACTCCCTCCCATTGCAGTCATCTGGGGATTTTAAGTGACCACATGACGCCATCATCTAAACCAATAATGAAAATGCTGAAGAGTAACAGACTCGGGACAGATGTCTGCAAAATCCTGCATTATGGTGAGCTACTAAGACCTATTCTTTGAGTATCATTTCAATTCCCTGTGCCCTCTTCCCGCTAAAGAAGTAACACCTAAACTGTATTTCTCTAGTTCACTTACAGGAGCAAAACCAGTATGGACAGCCTTATTAAATTCAAGCTCCGTCACATCTCCTGCTTCCCCGCCATCCTCTATGACAGGTGCTGTCAGTTCAAGGTAATTGTTCTTGACAAACCCTTTTATGTTTTTGCCATCATACTATCTTCTAGACACTTAGAAAATAACAGGTTAATGCATTCCCCCAGTACCTGCTTTGTATTTCCCAGAACTTCCCCTCACCCCTTTCCAGAGGGATGAACTTTGCCTTCCTTCATCCCTCTGGGACCTCACGTGCCTTCTGCGCCAAATCTCCGAAGGGCACATTCAACTGCCGCCATCGTGCCCCCAGGCTCTCCCTCCCTGCAGTCTTCTGTCTCTTTCTAAACGTGCCCTCCAACTCCTGGCAGGAATGAGGCTTTATATTACCTTTATTCATCTTTAGAGCTGGCTCTTCCCAGGCACTGAATTTGAAAGGGGTCTGTGCGATCACATAATTAAAGAAAATGTATGAGACAGTTGAATGAAGGATGTGCAAGCAGAATAACTGTTGACATCCTAATTTGCATGCATGCCTTTGTTAGCTTAATCTTTCAATGCATTTACCTGTGTAGTAATAATGTATGTGGTAGTGTGCATGTAGTAATGTAGTGTACATCGTTTTGTTTTGGTTTTGGTTTTTTTTAAGCAAGTAAAAAAACCTGAAAGTCTCCCACTTGGTGTCACAACTTATTTCTAAAAAGGCCATCAGCAGGGCTGAAACTTTTAGATCCATGTAGACAGCTTCAGAGCAGTCCAGCAGCTTGAAAAGATGCATGAAAAGATCCAAGCTTTACCAGTATGCAAAGGAGCAAGGGATAAATACCCTCGACTGTGTATCACATTTGTGCTCTACACGGCAAAAGCCATGTTGAAATGCCAGTGTAACCTCTATTTCTGAGAGATCTGAGCCCGTGCCACAGCCCTGTGAGTGACCTGGGACTCCCTTTTTCCCTGTTACCTTCCTTCTCCATGTCAGAAACCATTGAAGGAGATAATATGAGTTGGGGGTGGAGGGGCAAGGAAAAATCCTGATGGCATATCACTAATCAGAAGAGCTATTAATGAAGAATCTGTTATCTTAACTATATTACTAGTGCCTGGTTTGTATCCCAAAGCAAAAGTATTTATATACTGGTTTTATATGCATTTCTGGTATCATATAGTAACATGGTAATATTAAACAGAATGCATTAACCGCTGAAAAGAGACCTTATAAACACTAATAATTAATACAAACCTTAGAAGATGTAAAATGCTAATGATTATTCATGCACAAAATGAATTAGAGACTTGCGACATTGGGAAACTGGGGTGGGGATGAAAGAGAAGCACAGCAGCTGCATGAAAAGCACTTTGTCCCCAAAGGGTGGCTTCTCTGTTCTTTGGGACACACGGAATTTTGTCATTTTTCTCTTCCTTTCATCTTCTTGAATTCTAACATAGCAAAATAGCACATTCTGGGGAGTCTATATGGCCTGTTACTGACACATGCTATTTTAGTAAGAATTTTTAGAGATAAAACAAGGTGAAAGATCTTTCAGGTTATTAATTAAGACCCTGCATCTTCAGAACAGAAATATATGTTTCATGTGGTGCTCTGTACAGCTGACATCGCAGGCAACCTGGAAGACACCATTTTGTTTCACAAAGGCGTCAGGCTTCAATATTTCGAGTCAGGCTGACTACAAGCCCTTTCAAAATCACCATCGCCACAGCTGGGGGTAAAAGCCAAACACACCAGACTGACGAACATACTGGGAATTATGATGATCATCTGGATTTTAGAAATCAGTTTCAAGTGTCTGCTCTGAATGAAAGCAGAACAGGGATTTGCATCTGGATGCCATTGGTGACTATCAGCCTTAATGCCTAAACAAGAGAACTAAGCCAGAGCCTGACATGTATTTAAATCAGCATTATGGGAGGGGGTGGTGATAATGCATATATGAGATCACTGAAATAAAATTATTTGGATTAGCAAAAAAGCAAGCAATGAAACAAACAATGCATGCTTCCTTACAGCTTCTCCCCCAAATGTGGCTGGTATTGGAGTGGGAAATGGGGAAGATTTTTAAAACCAGGTCATTTAAGTGATAAGGTGTACAGTGTGACCTCACGCAGAACTGCACCTGCCCAAGTTCAGACAAGGTCTTAGGCCAGCTTTGCTGCTGAGGGAAGCATACTGACCATTATTGCAGATTTAGGATGTTCAGCAGATGCAGAAGGCCTAAGTCATGCCATGCTTTACATAACTATGGGATAGTGGTTATACTGCTTGCTGCTTCAGCATCAATTGTCAAGAAAACTCTTCTGAGCGCTTAGCCGTAAACAGTAAGTGTCCACAAAAACATCAGTGCTAGTAGTTCATATTTTCCTGAAAAATTCCCAACCATGTTCAAGGTAATAATTTTGATCAAAGAAAGCTACTAGCAACAAGCTCCTCAATTAATCAAAATGCTTATGGACTTAGCCTCTGCTTTGAGCCCTTGGCTAAAGGGCTGATGGGATAAATACCACCCATCTGCTTGCCAAGCGCTAGTCAGAAGCATGATCACCATGGGGGTTGGTACTGACAGGTAGGACAAAGGAATTTGGTAGCAGTCGTTAATTAAAGGAAATATTAAAGGAAAAACATGCTGTATTACAGTGAAGACATTTCTGCCTTTGCAGCTAATCTCACACCCTATGCAAAGCAAAGCAACAGGACCTGAGAAGTACTGAATTGTCAGAGTCATCCTTCCCTCTACGATCAAGAGCCAAGTCTTCAAGGTATTTGCACACCAACTCTTTGCTCACTGCTGCGGGATCTAAAGCAGGGAAGCAGCAACTGTTCACTGAGCAGCAGGCTTGTCTTTGTCACAGGAGGAAGTGTTAGGAAAGAACAGAAGATGAAACAGGGTATGTTGGTGCCACATGCAGCGCACACATCTCATCACATGATTCTCAAAAATATAGAATACCATAAATAAATGCAGAGAAGGCAGTACGAATAAACAAAGGTAGGAAAAAGGCTTGTGAAAGCAACTCATGCAACTGGAGCCTCAGCCTGGAAAAGAGGGAACTGAAGTGAAATATAAAACCACAGGAAGTCATGAGTGACATGAGGACAGCGGAAAGACCACACTCACTGTTTCTCATAATAGAAGAGCCAGAAGGCATCAAAGGGAAGACCAGGGAGACTCAGAATAGGGAAGAAATGAATGAACGAACAAATAAACCACAGACTTCTTTACCACTGTTTACTATCTGTTTACCTGGGGAGACATGAGGTGTTATGAATGTCAAAAGCTCATACAAGTTAAAGTATTCTTTTTAAGAAAGAGATAAATTCACGAAAAAAAAAACCTTCAAAGACTCTTAAAGGAAAGCTCAAACCTCTGTTTTAGAAAGTTTTCAGCTCTCAGATTGCTGAATGCTAAGAAATGTGCTAGGAAAATATAACTGCATGCCTCCTTATTCTTATATCCTTTTCTAGGCGTATACTACCTATGGGCGTTTAACTGTATTGAGTCAAACAATTCTTAGTTTACGTTCATACCCTGGTTACAAGTCACTCACTAGATTTCCATTTTAAACTGCAATCTGGCAAAAGACATTGTAAAGCAGATTATACAGTGATGAAGATTCTCCTTTTTTAGTTTCACCTAGCAAACAGTAGTGCTTCTGTAGAGGGTTTATTAAGCTCTATGCAAAAGGTAGGTATAAAGGCAGGACTCTAAAGATTTCTTAAGATTCAGATTAAAAATAAAAGAGTGGAAAAAATAAGTTTTAGCTGCCAAGAACTATGCTTCAGCTATTTGCGGAAAAAAAAAAAAAAAAAACCAAACCAAAACATATGTATTTGAAATAATGTAAAATGGATTCACACAGATCTTAGGATACGGTTGCCTCATATGTTACAAAATTACCAAAACAAAGTGAGTACATACCAACATCTATAATAAATGACACCCTAATTCTGCAGCTCAAACAATATATTGTAGAATTACCCATGTCCCTTTATTTCATCACAAAAAATCAACTCCCTAAAACACCTGAGAAGTTCTGTAATTCTGCTACCAAGCTGAAAACTGAAGTGCTAGTTTACAGGGTACAATTTCTTCATTTATGGTCTCATTCTGAGGAACCTTAAGATCAACACTTTTAAAGACACATTGACATATGAAGCCTGACATTTAAGTTGCATTTAAGTGACAGTTGTTCTCCTGACCTCAACTCCTCTTACTTTCATCATACCTTTTTTTATACGTGCAATTGCAGAACAAAACTTTGCCTTTGTACATCTTGAAAAAGCTGATAAAAAAATAGCATGAAATATTTTTTTATCTTTCCACAAGCAGCTCCAAGGCAGGCTAGTTTTCTTCAGAGGATGTTGGTATCCAGAATCCATGTGTGAATAAAATTGGATTAATAACAATCTAACAGCAAGTTTTAGTTCCATTTTACTTGTACATTTCCTTGAGCTTGCAAAGTTATTCCAGAAGGATTTCAAACTTTTTTTTTTTTTTTTTTTTTAACCAGGACTCAAATAAGAATTATATCTTCATCCATCATTACCCCTTCTTTTTGGTTGAAACCATGAATGGTATCTAACACTCTGACCACAAACTACTTGAACCGTTAAAACACTAATGTAGAAGGAAAAGAAGAGTTGACAGATGACTTATGCTTTTTGTCCTCAAAATAAGACCAGAGAAGTAGCAGATCCCTGTACCTCATATCTCCGAACTTCTTGCTGATAGCAGTTCCTACATTGCTGATAGCTGCTGTTGCTTTTTGTCCTGCATGGCTCAGGGTCTCATGTGTTTTCTTGTAACTGGAAACGAAAAATAGAACAGAAATAGTGGTAAGTATTAAAAAAGAGAGGCTAGAATCCCCTGCAATTAATTCCCTTTTCCCTTACTTCCACTGAAGTGCCATCCGCTGAAAGGTTAAGAAATGTAGTAATGTAGCACAACAAGTTGCGAAGATGCCCGCTTCTGCACAGCTTCCTAAGTGCAGTTCAATCCTAACGTGAGCAAAACACTCTCCAAAACAATCCTTCACTCTGTCTCTCCCCTTTGCAGATAACACCCCTGAGTGGGTCAGCGCAAGCTGTTTAAAAGTAGAATGCAGTGATTTGTTGAATACCCATTTGATAAATTTTCTGTAAATTTACGTCAAATAAGCATTCTTGCAGCAGACACTGACTTTGTAGCAAAATCTTCTGTCTAAAGCACAGAAAAGAATCAGGACATATACAACTCTGTTCTTCCATGCATATACATATTAGGTACATTTAAAATATGTACTTCAAAATGATTTATTGATATTTCAAATTAGACAAAATTGATCAAATCTGTTTCCATATGCTACAATTTTGCTATAAAAAAATTATTAAAGGAAGAAGGTTTTAGGTGAGACAGAGAAAGAGAGATGAAAAAATCTAGACAGTGAATGGATACTCTAAATAGCACTGAATCCTTTTAGTAGTCACTCATTTCACATATAGCATACACATTCAAATACTGAATCATCTTAATTTACTGATCCGGAACATATACTCTGACCCACATAGACCCTTCAGTGCAGTTAAGCTGCATTCTCAATCAATAAGCTTTTCTGCAGATGCTTTTCTGCTGAGTAAACTAACTCTGAGCATGTCAGAGGCTTCCTTCCGAGTAAATTATCTGATACTCCCAGTGACGCAGACAAGCTCAGAATTAGAAGTACTGACCTAGTAACAATAGGAGAGCACATTATAATCAGTTTTTTATCCTGTGGTGTGCGTTGGCAGACAAGAACTGAAGAAATGATCATGAAAAATTCAGAAATACAATTCCACTGGTTCTAATTCTCCTTTGAACAAAACCTTGAAAAAGATTGCAAATGTGTACCAAAATACACTGGAGATTAACAAAAAAATCTCACTGCCTAATTCCTGAAACAGAGCATTTTCTTCTTACTTTTAGGTATTTGAAAGCAATACAAGTGTGTGGAAGCAGGAGGAGAAATAAGAGAAGATTAACATCCCATTTTACGTTGGGTCCTTTTAGCCCTAGCAGTACCTATTGCTGAAAGTCCTCTGTTGAGGACTGTGTTTTACAAACCACAGGTTAGAAGGCAGATGCCGAGCAATGTTCTACTCTTTCAGACAACAGTCTGTCAACAGTTTTTCCTAACACAAATACTTTGATTTTATGTTCCTAAGTCACAAAATACCTTACAGACTACTGACCTAACATGTTCTAGAACTGCCAAGTGAAATGGCTCCTTCTATGAAGGTGCTTGTCTCCCTTTTCACTGACTAGAAAGGCAATCTACAGGGAGTAACTCAGACCAGGGTACCACCTCTCTAGAAACTTAGATAAGCTGAATCAATTGCATGCACAACGCTGAATGACAACAAGGGCTAAAACGTTGCAACAGTGACAGAAGGAGCACTGGTTACGCTTGTTTTATTTCTTCTGGTGGAATGCAAACACTGAAGATTGTTTTCAGTGGGTCTCTTTTCTTCTCAGCCCTGCTGTCTGTTCCTGGACATGACAGCAAGATTGCAAAGCTCTTATTTCACTGAGGCCCCATTTTCTAGCTTTACTAGTTTAATAGGTCTGTCATTCTCTTGCTATCAGTGGACATACTCTCATATGTCTGGAGAAGAGGAGGCTGAGGGGAGGCCTTATTGCTCTCTACAACTACCTGAAAGGAGGCTGTAGCGAGGTGGGGGTCGGTCTCTTCTCCCTAGTAACGAGTGATAGAGCGAGAGGAAATGGCCTCAAGCTGCGCCAGGGGAGATTTAGGTTAGATATTAGGAAAAACTTCTTCACCGAAAGGGTGGTCAGGCATTGGAACAGGCTGCCCAGGGAAGTGGTTGAGTCTCCATCCCTGAAGGTATTTAAAGAACAGATAGATGCGGTGCTTGAGGGCATGGTATAGATGGACTTGGCAGTGATGGGTTAATGGTTGGACTCAATGATCTTAAGGGTCTTTTCCAACCTTGACAATTCTATGATTCGATATAAACTAGAGTGGGATGACATCCTGAAATAGACATTAATGATGCTTCAGTCAAACTATGAGCAGGTAGCTTTTTGCTAAGTGTTGCCTATGAATAAAAAAAATCTAATGCCTGTAGGGTTTTTACACATACACATATATTTCGTAGAATGCCTACATTACTGTATACAAGTCTTTAGACGTTTTCCTGACGGAGAAGTTTCCTAAACAATTCAGAACAAGTGGAATTGTGCTAACAACAAAATGAAGCCCAAGACTTGTCTTCCAGGTCCAACAGGTACTTGGTAGCAGAACCTAATTAGGTACAGGTTGACTGTACATAGTAAAATATCTTGCAGATATCTTGCTGAACTAATTTTTTGAAGAAGACACCTTGCAGTTCATTTTATTCACAGGCATATTTAGCTTTATGCAAAAAACATCTCCATGTCTTACCCTTCTGCCACAGGTTCTTCACACTGTGTAAAACTGTTGAGAGAATAGTGCCAAATACCCCATACAGCAGACAGATTCATCTTTAACTGAGAAACATTAGAAGCCCCTATGCATTTCTGAACATTACATTGGTCAGAACACATCTTCAGGGAATTGGCTGAAACAACACTGATTTTGGCATTCCAATACTGTGTTTTCTCTGTAAATCCCATAAACCCAACATCCTCCCTAGTATTTTCACTAGCAAGGAAGACGTGGAAACTGCATTTATGTTCCTAATGCTTTTGACATTACATAACAGTGTAAATCCAGCTAAGACTGTTACACAACTGGTCTTTTTTCAGCACCAACTTCAGCAAAAATGACCTTTGACATGATGACCACCCTCCAGCAATGCTGAAGAGGAGCTTTAAGGAACAACAAAATAACAAAGGTAAAAATGCAGTGCTGCATGCAATACCTGTCAGCAGAGACAAGAAACAGTAATTTGCCTCTTAGTAGAGCTCACTGGTAGTTCGCTTAAAAACCAAGCTCCTCCCATCCCTGCCTCTCTACCATTATGCATATCATAATGCCACCATTATGCCTTCTTCATAAACTATCTTTCCACAGAGCACATTCCCTTACTATAGTTATGCTTTTTATTGATATACAGCCCAGTATTTTGGCTCAGATATTTTTATCATCATAGTTATGTCACATTTACAGCATTCATTTGATACCTTCCCAAACACTCTGGTAACAATGATCTCTTCAACATACTTTTTCTGACCTCTGGGTATCTTCTCAGTTGTTTGTAACATTAATAATAGGAGCCAGAAGTTTTCATACCCTCATGTAACCGCACACCAGTTTGCGGTTTTGTTTTAATGCACCGAACAGCTTACATAATTTTCAGAAACCTTTAAGAGTAGAAATAAAGTTGGCTGTTTCAGTTAAGACCTATTAACATGTGTTCCTTGGAAAAAGTGCTGTAGGTATGGCTTAAGTCCTCCTACCACCACCAACTGCTCCAACATGCTAAGTCATCTGCCATACCTGCATGTCTCATCCTTTGAGCAGCCACTGCCGGCAATCGTTGGGCGAGCATGGACCACCCAGCTCATCGGGACAGATGGCAGCATCTCAACAGGCAGTCAGCCATCGGCTGAAATAAGGTCAGCGACCCTGAACCTCAAGGCAGAAATGCTCCAGCAGAAACAAACTGGGAGAACTCAGGACCCACAGGTTCAAGAAATACCACCTTCTATCCAACCCACAGCAAAGTCACCATTAGGCACTACACCTTTCTTACACTAATACAAAGTCACCATAACCTCCCCCAGTTTAACAGCATTAAGCCAGATGCCCAGTAGCATTAGTAAAAGCAGAAACAGGCTACTTGATTTATGCAGTTAGAGTAGGAAGGCCTTCTCTGGTTTTGCGGCATCTAGCCATACTCAATAGCACAGAACAATGGTAGTGGCTAACAAGCATCATATTCCATGCTTTTCACTTAGCACTTAACAGTAAATATTTATAATGTATTTCATAGACAAGAAGGATTAAACAAACATGGTACGTGAATTGCTGTCACAACTGTAAACTTGCAAATAAAACTCACCTGTGTCATTCTGAACATTATCTTTTTATATGACATTCACCTAAGAATTTCATTCATCATCTTCTGATTATAATTTGGTTTTTAAAATAGGATATTTCTTTAACAAAAGCATTTGTTTATAAAACTGATTATTAGAGGTTATCAAAACATATGTTGATATTGCAGTTATATTCTGATAATATGCCAAATACATTTAAAAGAAGATTTAAAGATGAAGTAGATTTGCAGCATATTTTGCCTGCATTTTCACCCAACAGTTTAATATGCTGCATTTAGGTTGTACTATCATATGACAACCAGGTCTCACTAGCTCATTTTTACAGCCAGTGAAACTAAATGCAAGATGATACTGTTTCATAAAACACAATGTGAGAAGGAAATAGTGCTTCCTACAGAGTATAACCAGTCAGCAGGCGTAAGAGAGGTCAGAGAAGTAGACGTTTAAATGACCAACACCATCTGCAGGGTAAGACAGGAGAATCACACAGCACGCTATTTGGTCTCATCTCAACTCGGTACAGGATTGCTCGTCACAGGGCAGGGTGAAACCTAGCCTTCCTTCATAGGAGCAGTACCTGGACTGCTGACAGAAGGCTACAAATATAATATTCATATTTTGCATGGCAAGCTGCATGTTCAACCTGCTACAGTAAATTATAAAAAAATTAAATTCAGTGCCTGTAAAATTAGTACCTCTACTAATGAGTACGTCTTCAGTCAGCATGCTTGCTGGCAAAATTAATCCATCTAACAAACTCTCTTCTGCCATAAAGCTTACATGAGATGCAACAAAACGCAAACAATTAACAACAAAACCATACAGTAGAGCAGAGCCTGGTAGCACAAGCCATGCCCTACGGAGCTTGATTCTTTTTAGTTTTCAAACCATTAGTCAGCTTAAGAATTACATTTCTGGAATCAGTGTAAAGCATCTGGGTCTCAGAAAGTCTCATCTAGAAAACTATTTTTCTGTGAAAAATGGCACTCGACATTAACTAAATTATGCTAATGTTCAAATTGAATAAATGCATATACGAATGGCAGATAACATGTACATAAAACATTCTCTAGGAGCATTCATATTGCCATTTTGCCCACAAATGAACTCTGAGGTGGTGTGGGTTTTGTTGGGTGTTTTTTTTTTTTAGGGGGGGATGTTTGTTTGTGTTTTTGTTGTTGGTTTGGTTTGTTTGCTTGTTTGAAGTGCCCACCTGAAATTCGTTCCAACTTCAAAACCAAACAACAACAGATATACTTTTTTGGACCTTCTTCCTTTTGCCAGGTCTATTAAGAATTAATTGAAACTGTGCTGGCACTTGGATGGGTACATATGCCTAAATCAGCCACAGGAAGCATGCCCCAGGTAGTTCCTCTCCCCCAGAGAGAGGAAGGGCAGAGCTGAGGGAACCAAACCTCTGCAGGTTGCAAGGGACCTGCCTGCAGCCAGAAACCGGTGCGCAGTACGTGGCAGATGACTGTTCAGTAGGCTGGAGAGAGTCACGGGTCAGGAAAGGTGCCAGACAAAGGAGACAAATACTCTGTGCTGTCCTGCACTGTAATATTCAAAAAAATTGGGGATACGATTGTGTGAAAGGCACTATTGTGCAGCGTAGCATAGAATAGGGGAAAACCAAGCAGTTGTGGTACAGTTAATCTCCAGTTAGAAAAGCCACAGCACAGATGAGTTTAAGACATTCCAGGCCGAAACTTCACAGTTCATCACTCCTTAACTTATGCCAGTAACGCTGTCTGTGGGCTCTGTACTGTACGCTACATGAACAAAACTACACAGATTAAACAGATCCCAGCCTCTCTTTTCCTTTTCCCCCATTCCTCTCCTCTCCTTTTTTTCCCTTCCTCCCTTTCCTTCCTCTCCCTCTTTCTTCTTCTGTCATTTTCCCTTCCCTTTCTTCTCCTTTCCTCCCTCCATTTCTTTTCCTTTTCCTTCTTTCTCTTTACTTTTGCTTCATTTCTATTTTTCCTTTCCCTTCCATCCCTTTTCTTTTCCTTTTTTTTTTTTCCCTGTCCCCTTTACCACTGACCCCTTCCTGGATATTTTTAATCCTGGTATTTTCAGAGATTGCAATTCACGCTCGAGCCTCCCCTCCTTACAGTTAGATATGCATATATACATATATCTATATGTGTATATATTTTCTGGTACACAATCATAATTACAGTGGATTATTTCCTGAGAAATTAACACTATATTCACTGATCTGGAACAGACCACCTGACATTGCTGGGGAATTTCCATTAGCTGAAGCTTCTGATGGAAACAAGGGGACATCTCTCTTACAGGAAAGGGACAATGAGAACAGACTAAGTTAACTTCACAAAGTCCTTTCTCCAACCTTCTTTTCCATTATTCCACCCTTACAAATTCAAGGTCAGAGACAGATGTGGAGAAGCGGCAAAAAAAATGTCTTCAAAGAAGATGTGAAATTGCCTGGTCTAACCCAAAGGCCACAAAGTTAGTGGAAGTACAAGGCTCCCTTTACTTCCATATAGCATGGGCTCACACGCTTGCTAAAGCCAACATGCCTATTTCTTCACTTACACAACTGCTACATTTACTTGCAAATTTACAGAAGAAAATTTCAAAAGGTGATTACACATTGCAACGAACAGAAACACCCACATTTCTTTTACTACCACTCATAACAAGTATATGTGTGGGAACCCAGTATACTGGATTCCTAAAAGTCACAGTAGGACCGTAGTGGTCCACAAATTATATCTGACTTCCTGAGAAAATTCTGAACCTCTGGAACACATTATTACATACTTAAAGTTACACTAATGAAGACTGCAGCTAGCATAGATTGTAAGTCTAAAACACATGCAGCGCAAATATTACCTTCTATTTCCTCATCATTTGGCAGAAATTTGAACTTCAAAACGTTAAGTTCCCACTGTTTGTGGAAACCCATACAATTGTCCTCAGGTCCCCGATCAGCAGAACTAAGCCTGCTTACATAGTTTTCAGCCAGTAATCGACAGAGAGATCTTCGTTCTGTCTCTGCGGGGAAAGGCCAAGTTCATGTTCTCTTGTCCCAGATCTCAGGTAGGTATTATGTGTAAGAGCAGAGCAATACTGAAACCTTCCTTAAAAGGCTTCAAAAGAGCCATCACCTGAGAGAGCCCCAGGCACTGTCTAGGAGACACGCTGTTCAGAGCTAGCACTTACAGGTCTCCTGATTCCAGCCACTAATTAATGAGATTTTCCATTTCTACAAGTGACAATTTTTGTCTGTGTGGGCAAAAGCTGAAAAGTCATCTTGAAAACATAGTGTTTTCAAGAAAATGAAGATTCGGTTATCATTGAACAATATTTTACTAAAATTCCTCTAACTCCTTGTGTCTCAATAGCTTTGTGAGATTCCTCTCCTAGATGGCACTCTTGCATGGGTCCACTTTCCATCACATCAAAGGCTTCCCAATCTCCTTGTTGGAATCACTAACTATATGGGCTTTGAGACATTTCACTTCATTTCACTACTAGAGCTCTCAAAGAGATAAGGTGTTTTCTTTAAGATTTAGCTATTCATATAATTATTGGCCAGCGCAGAACTACTGCTTACATGGTCTGAATGTCTAAAGTATTGGTTTTTTGGGGAGGGTTAGCAGCAAAACTAACCATTTTCATGTCCCTACAAGCTATCTCTGTAGTTACATTACTGTTCCATCCATGGGTTGAAAGGTTATCGATTTAAAACAGAGGAGGCTTATGCCTTCTAACAGTTGCTAACGTTTCAGGAAAGAATGACAAAGGAGCTTCTGGGAACTATTAGGCTGGAGTGAGGCTATTAGTGGGTAATTTTACAGATACAACTGCTCCTTAGAAATTCAGTAGTACTGAAATATCTCCCGAAACCACAACGCTATAATGCCCTACTGTTTTTCCCAGAGAAGTACAGAAGAGCACCAACTTAAAAGCTGAGGGACAGACAAAGCTGAGTATAGTTACAATGTATATGCTTAGCAAAGGTTAAGGTATCTTGTGGATCTATATTCTCAGTGCTTCATGTGAGGGGTTTGTGAGGAGGATAAATTAACCCTCATAACCTTCTGCATATATAACATGATGCAATTCTGTAATTACATTGAATAAAACTATTACTTGGGATCTTGACTGTCTGAAAAAAAATGGAGGAACAGGAGCCTCATGAAGTTCAACAAAGGGAAACACGAAGTCCTGCATCTTGGGATTAATAACCCCACGGACTAGTAGAGGCCGGGGATCAACCAGCTGGAAAACAGCCTTGCAGAAGAAGACCTGGGGCCCTGGTAGACAGCGAGCTGAACACGAGTCAGCAGTGTGTCCTCACAGCAAAGGTGGCTGGCGGTATCCCTGGCTGCATCAGGAAGAGCGATTACAGGTCGAGGGAGGTGATCCTTCCCCTCTCCTCAGCCCCGGTTAAGGCCACACCTGGAGCGCTGGGCCCTGTTCTGCGCTCCCCAGTACAAGGCAGACGTGGACATACTAGTGCAAGTCCACTGAAGGGCCATAAAGATGTCTAAGGGACTGAAGCATCTCCCATATGAGGAACAGCTGAGAGAGCTGGGACTGGTCAGCCTAGAGAAGAGAAGGCTCATGGGAGGATCTCACCAGTGTGTATAAGTAACCTGATGAAAGGGAGTAGAGAAGATAGAGGTGGACACTTCTCAGTGGTATCTAGTGAAAGTGAAAGAGGCAATGAGCACAAATTGAATGCAAGAAATATTTAAACAAAAGAAAAAGGTTTTTCCCAGTAAGGGTAATTTAACACTGGAACAGGTTGCCCAGAGAGGCTGTAGAGTCTCCATCCCTGGAGACACTCAAAACCTAACTGGACACAGCCCTGAGCACCCTGCTTTAGCTGACCCTTCTCTGAGAAGGAGAGTTGGACTAGACAGCCTCCTGACATTGCTGCCAACCTCAGCTATTCTGTCATTCTGTATAAAACTAGGTCAATCTTTACCAAATCTATCTTCTTACCTTAATACACTATGGAGCGAAAATCTGAAGTACAGAGGCTAGAGAGAACTATGGGAACCTTATCGAAGCACCACTAATCAAACAGCTTTAACTAAGTAAACATACTGCATTCAGGTAACATAAAACCTTTCCTTTGTAGCAAAATTAGAAAAGCTTAGTTATGGTCTTTGTAAATATCCCTGTAAAGACATTTTTAATGATTTCTTAAGCTAAAATAACCTCGGAATCCACCACCATTACCCTCCTTCTATCATCTAAATAAGAATGAATTATCTGTATTTAAAATATAAATAAAAAACCTGCATTGCTAGAAGCTAACTGAATATCCACCCACCTCTATTCACTGGAAACCTAGTCTTTAAAAAGGTGTGTGGAGGAGGTCATTCCAGTTGAATGCCTTACCACCATGAAAGCAAATTAAACTTGAGGCAATCATTTGCTCTCTAGTTACTAATATCCTCTATATTAGAACCCCCTGCCTTTCCTAACATATAGATCATACTAAAAATCGGTGCACTGAAGAATAGCAGAGGAAACAAACAAGGAAGATGAAAAATGCATTATGATTCTGGTCATCATAATAATGAATGACTTCCAGGTGTGTTTCATAGAAGGCTGAAAAATGCAAACAACATTACAGGTTTTCTTTAGAGAAAAACAATGCTGACAAAAAAAGCTGATTTGATACAAAAAAAAAAGACACCCATTACTGTTGCAAATCTAATGTCTTACTAGAGGTAAGTAGAATTGCTTTTCCATATCTTAAAGCATGAATTAATGACAAGGAAACAGACTTTGTACAGAACTGTATGTAAAGCCTCACATAATCTTCAATCTATGGAGGACATCAGCCCATTGACCTGCAGCTCTAGCTTCCCTCAGTACAAAAACTATGACCTTTTTTTTTTTTTCTTTTTTAATCATAACTATCCTTTAATAACAATTTCTGACACATACATGTCAAGCATGCTTAGGCTAACTCCTAAACTACTGGTGGCCAACCATTTAAAATGTAAATGCTTAAATAGTCAGAATCTCAAGTTTACATTTAGTCATTCCAGGTGGCATCCATCCTGTGAGGTGGGGTCACGAGTCTTAACTAGTTGTTCAGACACACTTTACAGAACTGTTTCTGAGAGAAGTCCACCCCTCTGCCTCTAAGTCCACTTTAACCCTAAGAATACATCTCTAAATTGAGAGCTTAAAAAGATTAACAAGATGACAGAAATTTGGTGCTTAATTGTTCTGTGGCTTTGTAAAGTTCCCCATTAAAGAAAAGTGGTTTTAACTTCCAGAAAAGCACAGCAGCTACAAAACCCAGTAAGACTGAAAGCAAAATTTGCCTCCTCAAAACCAGATCTTTTTAAAATTTAAAATGACTAATTGTGGACTTAGAAACCTGAAGTGCAGGCATGCAAATATTTTGAACTTCTGTTTTTTTAAAACAGGCTTTTCATCCTTAATAAATCAGAGACTCTCGGTGAGCAATGCTGTCCCATTGCTATTTTGGTGCAGCAGCCATGAATCACCTCTATTATTTAACTCATCCATTCTGGAGAATGCTGGATTACCGTGATTTGTACTGGCATGAGTTTCAGCCAGAATTAGGTAGCAGTTGGACCACGGACATCAGGATTGTCAAGGGCACAAATGGACTCCTGCTGCTCAGTTCCACATAACTACTTGAGGACACTCATCACCTAATGGCTTGTTGGTTTTGAACTCATCTAAAATAAAAAGCAGCAGCCACCATACTGATAGTCTCCTAAGTCTCTCTATCCTTGTGGAAAATGTCAACATTGCGAAGGAAAAATGAAAAACTGTTTCAGAATTTGCTAACAAATTTCAAGTAAAAATGAAGGGCTTTGTTTCAAAATTTTGCTAGTGTCTCCCAGTAACTCTAGTTAGGTGTCTTGCGCCCCTCCTCTCTTCTTAAGCTCAGTGTCTCTACACTATCCTCTCCTAGCACATACCAGACATCCTCACAGGGCATGGGTGCCCCTGTTAACGACATGTCATGAGAAATAGGACCTAGCTGAGAAACTGTCAAAAAGCTGGAGATTGGAAATGTAGTTTGTATGTCTCCTATTAAGGGATTTATGCCTTATTTGACTTGACATTAAAATAGAATGATTATTTTACTGTAAAAATGTACATTTTTACATATTTTTTCCAAGCTTCTGTCAAGGCCTTCAGTGCACCAAGAGGCACTGCAAGCTCTTCCCCCCACACTCCCATGCGTTTGGCCGCCTGGGCTCAAGGCCAGCTCTGACACTGCAGAACTGTGTAACCTTGGGTAAGACTGTGGTGACAGTGCTGTGCAAGAAAGAGCGGAAGAAGCCTTGTTAGGCACATCTTCCCACATCTTGGGAGCTACACGAAAGCTTGGACTGCCTTTAAGCCCTGGGTCCTTGTCTGAGATACATTACTGGTGTGCCTGTTTGTGGCCAAGTACCTTACTGATCTCGACTCACAGATTTGACTTCCTGGCTTATCACTACAGACTCACCTGGAGATCTGAACTCTTGGCTTAACCCTCTCTACTGTCATTGGACCTGCTCTGCCCTCTGTTCAGGTACTGTGGGACTGCTTCTTCATGCATGATGCCACTGCCCTGCCCGCCTTGCTGTTGACTCCCAGCTCAGCTCTGTTGCAGAGCAGCTCACTCTTGCTCCTCCCTAAGTGTCAAATTCAGTTTGTCAATTGGAAAAACAAAAAAACAAAAAAAAACAACAACAACAACAACAAAAAACCCCACACTTTTCAGGCAGCATTTGATGAAAGGTGGGTGGTTCTTTCTACCAATGTTGCTATTAATTCAGCTCAAAATTTTTAGAGGAACATACGTGTAAGTATAAAGGTCAGTATGAAGCTGAGATTAGGCCCTTAGTAATTATCATGGCCTTCCCAGAGCTTTGGAATTCATAGTTTTGTTCTCAGTGATGCTCCATCAGAGATGATACAGAGCAAAAAGCATTTAAAGCTTACAAGTAACATTACCTATCCTGGGTTGAACATTTTTGGTGGCAGAAAAATACAAGACATTGAGATTAAAAAGTGTCCTTTCTCTCCTCAGTGAGGATTCTGTAGGAATGTGTTATGGGACAGGAAGATAACCTTCCCAGTGCCATGACAGTCTTAGTTCCTGTGATTTTGCAAGAAAGAGCTGCAACACAGCAGCAGAGCATCTTGCTGCTGTGGAAAGGGGTTTTTTTTCAGGTCTTTTTGCTCTAAGAAACTTAATACTTTTGTCCCTGCCATCCCCTCTTCTCAGTAGGTATTTCAATTGCTAAATTTCATACCAGGACTCATCAACCCCAACATGCTACACAACGTACAAGAATGAGTTTGTGCAAGGTCTGTACTCACGCAGAAGTTGTCTGCATATCATGCCAGCTTTTGCTGAAGTTCTGCTTCAGTTCATTCATCAGACTTATGCCAAGCTTTTGTTTAATTTCAACCAGGTGCTTTTCTTTGGCTGCTAGCACTTGCCGCAAAGTTGAAATTTCATCCTCTAGCTGAGAGACACAAAGAGGAAGGAGAAAGGAGAAAGGTGTTAGTTAGCCTGTTCCCACAGAACAAGACATACAATGTTAAGATTAAATGAATGTCACATAAACTTGCGTTTTTCATAGGTGACTAGAGAGACAGAGATTCAAGTGCTTGTGGAGATCACAAAGACATGTCCAGAACAGAGCTGACACTACGTTAAATGACTGTCTTGAATTACGCCACCTATGTGCACCATCATATACGTGCATCTGATGAGAGAGAATTCTCCAGTAAGGAAATGACTATGGAGCAACTTGGCTAAGAACTGCCTTAGGGCATTAGGAGTCTCAAACATCAGCTTTCCATTCACTAGTAAAATGGGAATGGGTAGAACAAGAGAAGACTGGATAATTCAGGCAAATATCACTCTTTGAATGCACAAGCTGTTAACTTTGTAGCTTTTTAGTCTTCTACTCACAAAAAACATAGATGCAAATTCTTAGGAGCAGGTAAAAAAAATTCGCATGATAATGTATTACTTGAGAGTATCATAAAAAGTTACATCCTTGTCACGTTTTATCTCTATATTTTAGGCCCTACATATTTCAAAATAGTAAAGTAGAAATATATAGCAGATGGACTGTTAACATGAGTGAACAGCCAAAGCACAGAAGCATTCAGAAGACACAGTAGATTAGTCTTTTCAGAGCTCTTAGTCATTAGCAGAACTGTGTGAAGTTGTAAAGAGACCATTCAGCCCAAACAGAGGGATATCATTCTCCCCGCAGCGGACATTATTTCAAACATTTAAACCAAGCCAGTGTTTTAGCAAGGCGAGGACCAGAACCCTTGAGTGAGAGGAGGGACTGCTGACTCAGGCCGCCACTGGCTCAGGATGCTCCTCCTTGGGCAGCCCTCCTGGGAGCAGGGCTTTGCACCCCTCATCCCGAGCCTCCTGAGCCAATTATACGAGCAGCACTCAGAGGTACGGAAGGTAACAAGGGCAAGTGACACCAGAGCAGCTGCCTTTCACTTCAGGTTTAGAAGTCCCCTTACCAACTGTGTTCCTTCCTCCATATGTTAGTAGGATAACATATGGTAATGTATCAGATTACCATATGTTAAGCTCCCTGCAACCACAGTCTCCCTGTGATTTAACTCCATAGGCTGCAGGGAATAAGGCAAGCACCAGCTGAATCAGTTGCTGACCTACAGGGCTATATTTAGGATGTCAATACCAGCATTATTTTTATCTTACACACTCGTGCATTCTCCTTCCCTGTAAAACTGGCTGCAAGCTCATTGTTCTTGGAAAAGTCTCACCCTTGAATCCCCCAGCTATCAATTTCTCTTTTGTCACTACCTGCTATCTAAACTATTCAAGCAGCTCAGGAATTAAGCAGCAAGACTAGGAACACAAAGCAAAATCATGACCTCCGTGAAGCGGATACCAGTATTCACTGATGCCTGCGATGCCAACACTTCGCCAGTAGAATACATAACAATTCAAAACTGCTTTATTCCTTCCCATATCCTTTATGCACCATTATATCCCTAACCTGCAAATGAAATGCTGTCAAGAGGCAGCATGAGTTTCTCTTCTGAGAGGTCAACTGGTTGAATCCTTAGAGAGAGAAATCACAAATGTCAGCACTCTGTGCAGCAGTTCAGAGCTCCCTTTAGTTGTCTCCCACCCACAGCAAACCCCTAGTGCACAAGTCTACTTGAATAACACTGTTAAAGAACTTAAACCAATACCAGTATGCTTACATGTACTTAAACATTAATGCTCTCCATATGGGCTAGCATTAGGCTGATCATTAGGTACCTGGGCATGTAAACATTCAAGGGCTTCTATTAAAATTACTTTCCATCTGTTCCATTACCTAAAGCTGTAAAGCCCTAAGCAAGCATTAACCATGTGCTCAATGGTATAAGTATGAACAATATTTTTGACTGTATTAAAAACAATAAATTATTTTTTTTTAGTAATCAGAGTCTGTTTTTTCAACTGACAAAACCCTTCTCAAGTACCATCACTTTAAAATAATGGCAGATATGAAGTCTCCCTCAAGTGCTCCAGATATCTGTGATTGAAGACTGTGAAATAGGCAGAAAGGATTAGGGACTTACAGTGGGATCCCAAAAAACATTTAAGCAGGTTACATATCTAACTCATAGAAGTCAGGCATCACCTGATTAAGCATTTTTATAAGTCCAGTGTTACAAATGCAGGGTTCATTATGAAGCTAGGGCTTAAGTCAACAGAAATACAAGCTTCTAGTTTTCACATTTCCCTTCTTTCTAAGTGGCACAGAGTCAGAATCATAGAATTGTTTAGGTTGGAAAAGACCTTTAAGATCATCCGAGTCCAACTGTAAACCTAACACTGCCAAGTCCACCACTAAACCATGTCCCATTGTGCCACATCTACACATAAGAGAAGAGAGATATGTCACACAGGGACAAAGTTCCCTTCTCCCTTTTTGTGGGTTTAGGAATCAGAGTTAATAGCTGTTTTTTCTTTCCTCTGTTATTGTGTGGGATGTGCAAAAGCAAGGGGAGGAGTTGACCACATAAGACATTGCAATTCTCGTGATTAGCTGACATGAGTAACATGTAAATCACCCAAAGGTGAGACTCCAGGAAAAAAAATCCACCATTACAGATAGATCTCTCTGAAATAATACGAATAATATGAACAGAATAATATGGAAGGAGGACAGTGAAGTCCAGGTAAGTCTAGCACACAAACACAAAAAAGTATTTTCCCTTGGTTTGCCTTTTTTGATTATTTTAGGGCAAAATGTACGTTTTAGGGGGGCTGAACATCCTTTTAAGATGGTGGCATACCTGAAAAAAAAACAGACCAGTAATTCTCTACCATATAACCTTTCCCATTTTTCCCATTAGACACTCACAAAACAGATCATAAAAAATAAACTAGAAAGTACTTATTCAGTAAAATTGAGCATTTTGGATAAACTATTATTAATAAAAATTATGTCAGTTGGAATTATCTATATTCTGAGAAACACACAGCACTATGTAAATGTGGAGGTGGAAAGATTCAGCTATTGGTTGGAATAATACCGATGAATGCGTTGGATGGTAAGCTGAACAGTAAATTGAGCATTTATTATGCTTGTTTTAAAGATCAAGGCAGTAAGCAATTAAAATACTAAGGGACCCCAACAGAAAACAGAAGCCAGCATAGTTAAATGTATAATTCTAAGTTAGGTTAAGCATCCTCTTTCCCACCACTACATCACCAAAATGTGTGGTGTCCTGGCCTGGCTGTTTGCACAGCCCTCTTCACCATGGGGAGCTGAACCAGGTAAAAGCCAGCACAGAAAAAAACAAAGGGCTATTTTTAAGCCAGATCAGCTCCTAGATCCAGTGCAGAGAGGTGTGCGAGTACCTGTGGGGACACAGCACAGAGGGTAGGAAGTCATGGCTAGAGATGGAGGAGAGAGGAAGGCAGCAATCGCTTAAAGCAGCACATGCAGTACACCCATCGAGGCCGAGTACTGATAGGTACCGCAGGCATACATCTCTACCGAAAGGCTGGCAGACATGGCTGTTTAGGAGTGAGAACTACCTGGGGGATGGGCTTTGTCAGGTATTGTTTAAAGAAATAAAAAGCAAGTTACACAACCAATACCAGCAGCGTGATAATACGCTGACAAAAACTTTAGAAGGAGTAGGTAACTACAGCAAAGACAGCAGAGAAAGAGAGGCCACAGTCCCCTGACAAGGAGGTCTTAGAGCCAGTGCCGTCCCAAGGAACTCCACTGGCCCCCACGAGCTGGTACACCCATCTTCCGTTGCACCACCTCAATTCACCCCTGCACAGCTGTGTCACTCACTAGCTCACAGCACCTCCCCATCGCGCTGCCACAACCAGCCAGGAGGCATGTGGGTGAAAACAGTAAGGGCAGAAAGTTGGAAAGGGCACTGCCACAAAACCTCTCCCATCGTGGAACCACAGCTTGCATATACTAGAATCTCAGGGCAGGCTCACGCGCTTCCCCACCGCAGGTAAGACTACAGCATGCATCTGCCCAGCTGTGCTAGAACTGAACATCAACTCTCCGCATAGCTATATCCTCTAAGAAAAGCTGGAAAACATGTAACAGACAAAAAGTGTAGTATATCTATACTATATCACTGGTAGGAAGAGTCACTGGTAGGAAGAGCAACTATGAGGGCGTGCTCGGTAACAGAAAGAACTTCACTTTGGGAGGAAGAAAATCATCTTTTCCTTCATTTCCTTGGCTTTCAAAAAACCCCCAAAAGACTGCACATTCTCATTACCATTGTTTCACGTAATCCTTTCTATGTCAGAAGAAACAAAGAAAGTTACAGCAAACATACAGAAAAACTGTCTCTCAATGAAGCCAGTGCATGGGACCCTTAAATTTTGATTAGCTACTGTACTCAGTAAACTAGTGATTCTTATTGAACTGTTACCCCTTTACAAAATTGCTACATATTATAACATGTATGCTGAAAGGCATAAAGAATTTGTAAGGAAATGTGAGCTCCTTATGATGGTAACCTTTCAAAGAAAGTGGTTGTAACTGTGAACAGAATAACATAACACAAAAAATAACAGGCATTTCACCTCTGCACCAAATCACATAGATCAAATTTTACACCTCCAGGCTGAGTACCTGTTATTTGTAAGTTTTTCCTTGGGTGAACAGCACCCAAAGGCATCAGTGACAGTCATAAGTAAAATTAGCCATAAGTTTGCATAAAAAAGGTACTCACATCTTTCCTCAAACTGGAAATAAACATGCAGTAACACACATAGCTGTGGAACCTGTGCATCAGCTAGAAAGCTTGTAGATCAATCAGATAGCTGCTTTTGTGAAAGTATGGGAGGGGGAAGAAAGCAAGGAGTAAATGTCTACTTTGATGAGCGTAATGGAAGGACAACGAACAGCAGTGAGCGAGATAGCTCAAAACCTCAGCCCCTGGCATGGCTCAGGAGTCATTGCACCATGCTCCTCACACTGAGGGAAGAAAAGGGAAAAAAAAAATCTGATCTGCTAACAAGCTGAGGGCCTTATGTAAAGGTTTTGGGCCACAATTTTCTGCTATTATTCCAAAGTGTCAGACTGACCTCTGTAAATTCAAATTACTGTTAGAAGTTCCTGTAAGAGTTACTCATTTTACTTGCATTGTAGAAATTCCAAGGCTCGATTAGAGTCAGAGCCCTGCTGTGTTAGCCAGGCTACAAATACAAGACCAAGCTCTGAAAATCTTCCAGGACAAAGAGACTACTAGCAGGGGAATAGAAAAAAAGTATACAAGAAATCTGTCAGCAAGCCAGTAGTGCTAGTTCCCCTCCTAATATCAAGGAGGGAAGGAAGGAAGGGAGAGGAAGACGACAGAATATTTACTGCAGTTACACAACACAGAGATGGAACATATTTGTTTCTGTTTAAATACATGCGAGCAGGTGCTCACAACAGCTCCCCATTATACCAACTATTAAGTGACTGCAGCATTAAGAAAGATTTGAACCTTTCACAACAATAAAAAGAAAGGTGCTTGGTTCCTACAGGCTCAGGTAAGCTCAAGCAGGTATTACCTAACACATAAGGACATGGAAGAAAACAAAACTACCACCAGTGGAGCAGAGGGGGCTTGAAAGTAAAGACTAAGAGCTTTTTAAAAGGAAGTATTAGCCAATTCCCACAGAGGTTTCTTTCTGAAGGAGTCTTTACACAGTTTTTACAATCTTTTCTAAGAATCATGAGTCTCATTTAAGTTTAGACTTTGTTCACTCTAAATTCAAGTCTTCCAAACCTTTCTTAGCATAATTATCCGTTTTATTTTAGTTTTAAGCATAAGCTGTATGCCAGTAAACTGCTGCAAGCAATTCAGAAAAATTCTAGGTCAGCCAAGATCGTAATATTTGAAAGGCAATCTCTCACTTGTATGTTGGTACATGAATTAAAACCTTTCTACCATGAGCCACTGAGAACTCTCTACTCCCACAGGAATCAGTAGGCAGGAAGGATGCCCAGAAACTCTTGAGATTAATTCTCTTGAGAGAGGCATATCATTCTCAGATGGTTTCAGAAAGTTCTTTTTTGCTTCCTTGCTTTCATCTGCCTCTGAAGTCCCCTTCAGAAAAGAGAATCACAGAATGTCTGAGGTTGGAAGGGACACCTGGAAGTCATCTGATCCAACCCCCCTGCCCAAGCAGGGCCACCAGTTGTCCAGGACTGTGCCCAGATGACTTCTGAACATCTCCAAGGACAAAGACTCCACAATCTCTGGGCAACCTGCACCAGGTCACACTTACAGTAAAAATATGTTTCCTGATATTCAGAGGGAACGTCCTGTGTTTCAGTGTGTGCCTGAGCCTGATGAAAAGCCTATAATGGACATCCCAACTCCTATCTCATTGCTGTGTGATGAACTGAACATGTAAAGTTTCAGCATCCTTATTATTTACATAGGTGACAGGACCAGCAAAGAAGTAAAAAATAACTAGCAACTCAGAAACACAAGGCTTGATAAAACATTAAAGAAAAAAAAAAAGAGTCTTGGTTCTTGTTTCACTAGAAAATCCTAAATTGGCACTGAAGGTAAATGACTTGAGAGTAATTAAGAATGTGAATTTTTAGAGTATTTAATACTACAACTTAATATTAATTTAAGTATTTCTCTTGTATGAAAGACAGGGACCACTCTCTGCAAAAGAACTGTCCTCTGGATCCGCCCACTCTGTGTGCAATAGCAGTAAATGCTTCATAGAGCATTATGGAACAATTATGAAGTAATGCTTTTTCTCTAGCCAGTTTATACTTTGAGGGTATATGCACACAGTCTCAAATTTTGGGTTTCCTACTATTCAAATGGGTCGTTATTTTATTCTTGCTATTTGAAGTTTCCAACCTACTGTCTTGAACATTCATTATTTCAATTAAGACAAAACTATCTCCCCCCCCCCCCCCCCCCCCCCCCCCCCCCCCCCCTTCATACGGCTGTGATTTCTGTTATTTGTCTCATATTTAAAATAAGTAAACCCTCACTTTTTCTCATTCTCTCATCTTCCATTTTGGAATTTCACTTATGTCTCTGTGGTATTCAGCAGCAGCAATTAAAACTGAACCCACCCTCCCATTGTAGACAGAATTTAGACAATCTCTTTCATCTTTTATTAAAAGACCACATCGTTTATACCTTTTCCCTCCCATCTTCTTGTTACTAAGTATTGTTTTTAAACCTCTTCATGGGGTCATGACACCTTCTGAAGTTCTTTAATTACACAAACAACAAATGCAAACCAAAACTATAACCTTCCAAACACATCAGTGCCAAAGGAAATCATCATAATAATACCATAGACCTAATAAGACCACCACTCTTCATTCTTTATAAAGGAAGGTTAGAAATACACATCTTGACTAAAATGGTAAGGTATATTTAATTTTCTCTCTACAATCATCAAGTAGAAGATATTTAATCTTCAAAAATATCTAAGGAAATTAATTGCTTCACCTTATTGTAGCCTAGAATAATTTTACTAAAAATGAAGAGCATACCTTTATGATGTGTACTTCATCCTACAATTAATATCTTCCAGTTTAAGGAAGTAGAAACAGTAACACCCACAGAAATTCAAATTCATTACCTTGGCTAGCTCAATCTTTAACTCTTCTTTTTCTTCTTCAGAAATCATATTGGTGAAATCAACATCAGTGACCACATCTTCATCTGCTTCATGCAAAGACTGGGTTTCCAACAGGCCTTAAAGTAAAGAGTTAAAAGGTCAAGACAACTATGATCAATTATTTCAGCTATGATACTGACCTCCCCTAAAATCTAAGAATGATATAACATTCACCCACTAGGAAGACAAACAAACAAACAAAACCCACCAAAACCCAAAACAACCTTTTCCTGCTAAAGGTCATTTGGATTCTACTCCTCTTTGCTTCTGAAAAGCTATTGGAAGTACAAACTGGTAATGTCTGCACAGAAGCAATTTCAGCACCACTCATTCCCAGAAAGCAATCACCTTGGGCCCCACTAGCCCCTGAGGAGGCACCTCCTGCTTTTAACAACACAGAAGAAGGAAAGAAGGAAAGAAGGAAAGAAGGAAGGAAGGAAGGAAGGAAGGAAGGAAGGAAGGAAGGAAGGAAGGAAGGAAGGAAGGAAGGAAAAAAAATAAGAAAAAATAAAAGAGAAAAAAGAAAGCTTTTTCTTCAAAATAAGAAAGCTGGTTAATGTGGATCACTGATATGAATAGTGGCAATAGTACACTGAGCAATATAGGAAGTATATTACTGAACAAAATTTGCTTTAAAAGTACCTCTGATGATTGCAGCAATTTGAGAACCTGACAGAGGTACACAATTTGCAGAAGCAAATGACATATCTACTGTTTGAATTTTCTAAACGTTAGAGAGAAGCATTCCTTGATCACTCAGTCTAAACCTGTGAAAGGTGAACAATTATACTGGACCTCCAGTTACTCTCTTCTTCTATGTGTCTAAGATCAGGATTAGTACGTATGATAACCAAGATAAGTACATACATAAATGTTTGCAAGATCTGGGCCTGCCTGGTATAATATATATAGAGGAAACCAAATACAACCTATCTTCCAACATTCAGTATAGAGAAGACTGATTGCTGAGGTTCCAGCCATTAACAGCCTCTCATTCCTCACTGTCAGCTACAAAACAATGCAAAACAAGAGATAACAGAAAACATCCTGGCTCCTTTGAAACTTGTTTTAAAGTTCTCAATCTATTTCTATTGTGGAAGAAAATTCTCCTCCAGGCTATGTCTGGGACACCACTTTTTCCTGTATTTCAGCACCTTAGCAGGGTAATCAGCCACCTCAGTTGAATCCTGACATCTGTATACTACTTAATACAGAAGAGAGCAACTTCTTTCCCAGGTCCACAGAGGCCTGTGTAATCTATTACATAGAGATTAGAATTTAACTTTTTAAAGTTTTGGCAGTAGGGAATAGAGGTTGCAAGCAGCAAGTCTGGAGTATTGAACAACTTGAAATTGGGTATTGAATATTTTAATGCAGAAAGCTTTCTGTTATTTCTTCCACCTAGAATCCCTCCGTGTACCTGGATTTTCTCCAGTTTAACAGAACAGAACAGATTTGATTCATACCATCAACTTCAATGCAGAGCCCAATGTGGTGAACTGAGCCTTGTACAGCCTCCCCTGAGTGGGAAGAGAAAGAGCAGCAACACAGGTGCTGAACCCCTGCCTGGCACCACATATAAAAATAGAGCACCACTCTTAAGCACAAAACCTTTTAAAAAACATGAAAGCATACAGAAGTAGTTGATACCTTAGCTATTACCTGAAAATCAGCTTGCCAGGAAAACCTAGATTGCCAAAGTCACAACAAAAGAAAAGTACATTCATTCAGTAGGAATACTCCCAAATCACCTTTATTAACACCCCTCCATCCCTAACCACAATTGTTGTTTGGTATTTGAGGATTAATAATGTTGCTATGGAATTCAGCCTAAACTTAGTCCACATGGTCTTGAAAGCAGTTTCTTCTTTTCATGGATGGAGGAACAGCAGTACGGGGCACTCTTGGAAACAGTACAGTACTCTTGGAAACGCTGGGAAGAATCTCGGGAGCAACAGGGTTCAGACTGAAAACCCTTAATGAATGTCTTGGGGTAAACGTGAGATGAGGCAATCAACGGATACTTGAGCTAAAAAGAAGGCAGATCTCTGCTCAAGGGAGAGCATCAGTTTAGGATTGGCTAGGTAAAGAGGCCAGAATTGCTGGACAATGGTTAGATAACAGATGGAAGCCAACATGGGTCAAAATCACCAAACGTGACTTAACTAGACACAATGGTTAAGTCCACACTTCAAAACTGAACTGAAATTACAATCCATTCCAAAACAGCACATGCATGTCAATCTTCTGCATGGTCCTCTCCAACCTCATCCAGTGCCAGTCCCAATTATTATCTCTTGCTTCTCGTCTAAATCCTTTAAAAATCTAGTCTGATCTTTCAGTTTTCACTTTCTTCCTCAAGCCACTACCAGAGTCCTCCCTAATGGTCACTGTCCCCCTTCAAAGGCTTTGCTTCAGTCACCTCACAGTTCCAGTCTGAGCATCTCTCCACCATACTGTGGGTCACAGTCTTCTTTCAGTGAGTCTCAGTTCTAAAATCTCCTCACATGAGCACTATCACAAGCAACCCAGTCTCTCACACCCTTCCCTTGCTGTTCAGTCTCTCTTTTTTCCTTCACGATCTCTGTTTTTTAGGAGCAATTAGGCTTGGACTTCACCTTCTGTCGCCATTCTACTCTGTTGAAGGGAGGTTCACTGATATCCTCTCACCACTTAGGACTGACCACTTCAGTCCCGGGCCAGGCCTATCA
Source organism: Podiceps cristatus (assembly GCA_000699545.1). Taxonomy (NCBI): domain Eukaryota; kingdom Metazoa; phylum Chordata; class Aves; order Podicipediformes; family Podicipedidae; genus Podiceps; species Podiceps cristatus. The sequence continues at coordinate 28,536 of KL263607.1, forward strand.
GCAGAGGCGGGATGCTTCAGTTCTAGCATTAGGTCATCTGAACTTCTCAGTCTCTTTTCTCCATTTGAGCAACAGAAACGCATTTCTTGAATCTGACCTGAAAAGGTCTCTTCACCAGTGTCTGTCACCCCCACAGACCATTTCTCTAATTTGCCTGTCTTATTCTTCAGTTTAGGAAAGGGAGGCATAAAAAAACTGAACACGTTAAGAAGAAAGCAGTCTTCCTGAGGCAAAAGAGATCGCCACAGAAAATGTAAACATAAAACATAAAACTCCGTCCCTGTGATTTACATTGTAGAGAATTTAGCATCCACAACTTCAAGCAACTGCACAGCAAAGTATGCAAGGTCCCCAAGATTTGTTCTTCTTAGTCTTTTTTTTTTATGTGCCTGTCCCTATTTCCCCTCTAATAACCACTGAGTCCTGTATTAGATTTCAAACAGAGTTAGAGGTCTCTTAAAACAAGTTTAATGAAAACAGTCAGTTTGTAGAGAAGATTTAAAGTGATTTCACAGACAGAGAGAATACTAGATAAGCTCATCCTTATATGAGGTATCAGAGAAACCAAACAGGGAAGAAGGGTCATTTACAACATCTGTTTTCCAACAACAGAAAAAAAATGTCTAAGTTTGTACTTCTGAGCACCACAGCATCCATCCCATCAAAGCACACCTTCTGTGAGGCTCCTGCAACACCTTACCTAGGAGGAGTTCAGCTCAGCCTCAGGAAGAGTGACAGTATTTGCTTGATTCAGGGAAGTCAGCCAACAACACCATACCACTGGAAATTAGGCTAACGACATTTTCCTACTTGTAAGATAACTTGTTAGTTTTGCAGTCTCCAAGGAGAACAGGAACCTGCAGCAAAATTCACATGAATATATGTAAGAATCGGTAATGACTTTGGTAGTAAAATGGCTCCTACTGCTAGCATTGCTAACTCCAAAATATTCTCCCCACCTTCTGCTCTGTGGAGGAAGCACAGCCTCCTCTCAACCTGCCCTGTAGGGTCCTTTCAACCAGTCAGCTTGGGAAACATACCTTTCAGCCACTGGTTATAGATGTGCCAAGTACAGAATAATTATAGAATACAAGAGTTCAGTGGGATTGCTGACGTCTTTAATCAACCACACAAGTAATTGTTTAAGAATCAAAGAAGAAGGTAGGATCCTATTTAGTGTTTTTAATCTAGCTACATGTTTTGTGAAACACACTTAATCTAACAATTCACACACATGTAAGGATGAGTAGATTCAGTTAAATCAGAATCATAGAATCATAGAAAGGTCTGGGTTGGAAGGGACCCCAAGGATCACAGAGTTCCCACCCCCCTGCCACAGGCAGGGCCACCAACCTCCAGGCCTGGATCTACACGAGGTTGCCCAGGGCCCCATCCAACCTGGCCTTGAACACTTCCAGGCATGGGGCATCCACCACCTCTCTGGGCAGCCTGTTCCAGCACCTCACCACTCTCTTCATAAAAAACTTCCCCCTAATATCTAATTTAAACCTTCCCTCCTTCAGCTTTAATCCATTTCCCCTTGTCCTGTCATTTTCTACCCTTTTAAAAAGTTGATTCCCCTCCTGTTTGGACGCTCCCTTCAGGGACTGGAAGGCTGCAATGAGGGCCCCCCGCAGCCTTCTCTTCTCTAGGCTGAAGAAGCCCAGCTCCCTCAGCCTCTCTTCGTAGGGGAGGTGCTCCAGCCCTCGGATCATCTTCGTGGCCTCCTCTGAACCCTCTCCAACAGTTCTGCATCTTTCTTGTACTGCGGGCCCCAGACCTGGACACAGGACTCCAGGTGGGGCCTCACGAGGGCAGAGTAGAGAGGGACGATCACCTCCCTGTCCCTGCTGGCCACCCCTCTTCTGATGGAGCCCAGGATACCATTAGCAATAATGGTTATAAATGGTAATAAATGGTTAGAGCCGAGCCCTAGAACCTTAGTATTTTTCTATACTATATAGAAGAGTGCAAGATTTAGGCATCTAAAAGCCAGAATTTTAAGATAACATTGTATTTTTATACTTTGCTGTATCCATTCTATTCCAACAATTATGTACTTCATCCAGGAAAAAAAGAAAGCTGCACTTCAGCAACGCAGACATTCATCTGTGTGCATGTACAGAGATTCAATTTATAAATACAGTTGTTGCAGCTGAGCACATAACACAGCTCTTCCTGTTAGGTTCACCTTCTTCCTTTGGGGTTAGAAGGAACTTAACTGGTTTCCAATTCACCTGGAATTAAATATATCTACATAGTATATATCTATATAGATAACTATATAGCTATTCATAGTCATAATGTATCTATAGCTACATAAATAATCTGTAACTTCTCCCATAAACCAAAATACAGAATGGCACTTTGATCAGATGTCTAAGCCAAATCTTTCCTGCAGCATTGGAATATGATAGCTTTTACAGTGTACCTCAATTTCCATTTGCTGATTTCTATGCAAACTCCATTCTTTTCCTTTAAATTTAGGCTACCTTAATTAATAGCATTCAAACGATCATTAGCCATTTATTAAAATAAGCTTGTTGGGAAGTTGCAAATCTGGTCAGGTAACATTTCAAGGCCCTGTTTTCCCAATGTTTATTAAAAGTATGGGGAAGCTGTAAAACTAATTTAAGCCATTCTTTCTCCTAATTTACAGGATTAGGGAAAATATTACTTACGAAGTCTAAGTTAAGGCTCCTTCTGACAAAATATAAGGAGCATAAAATTCCAAAGTGAAACATTTCCCAATGGCTAAATTAGTTACATATGAAGTGACAAATATATGCCTGGTCTGAATAATTGCTGCCAAATTACCAACTGTTTTTATGGGTAGGAAACTAAAGCAGTTTTACCTGCATGCTCACAAAAGCAGAGACACTGAAAGAACCTACTCTGCTAGGGTTCCTAGCCCTCATTATTACATTTAACCGACTTAACTGCACCGAGACTCACAGTAATTCTAGAACTACCAGATACTTGATACTCCCCAGACCAATAATACATTATGATGCTTTAATCCTGCTAAATGAAAGCCAAATTCTATGTAGTCAACAGCATCGCTAAGGCAGCAACAATAAACAGAGTGGTTATAATTAGGACACTATTATATTTGAAATGGAGCACAATATAGGTAAGCATCCACCAGCTCTAACTCAGACTACAGTTGCATCAGTACAAACTTGTTCTCTGCTAGTTAGCTATGACAAATTACAGAGCTTATCGACTGAGGCACGCTGGTAACACACTGCTCTGGAGCCTGGAGCTAGGACCTCTGCTTTGGATGACAGATACACCCATTGCTCAGAGCTTGTGGGCATCTTGTGCTACATCTCAAAGACAGCAGGACATTTCATGCAGTTACTGCTTTCTCTCCCTAGATACTGTCATCTCACACATTTACAACCAGGGTCTCCAGACTGAGGGGAGGATTGCGAGCCCGACAATGACGTAGCCATCCTTTAAGGTCAGGTTTCCAAGGAGCAGCCTAGCACTTTAAGGGATGTCATCTAAACCTACCTATAAGTACTACTCCCATATGGTCTCAAAATCTTAGGCAGGCATTTTCTCCTCCTGCCCAACTATGTAACATGACAACACAGAGCTAGTTGATCTGGGAGAAACAGTATTTGTCAGCCAGAAAAGGAAGATCAAGAAAAGTGTACCCCCCCTGATGAGCAGGACTGGCAACTGCTATCAACGGACAAGGAGAAGGCTTAAGTACTCGATGACTTTTTTGCCTCAGTCTTCACTGGCAACCTCTCTTCCCACACTTCTCTAGTGGATGGACCACAAGATGAGGATTGGGGGAGCAAAGTCCCTCCCACTGTATCAGAACATCAGGTTCATGACCACCTGAGGAACCTGAACACACATAAGTCCATGGGACCTGATGAGATGCATCCCAGAGTCCTGAGGGAATTGGCTGACGTAGTTGCCAAGACATTCTGCATGATATTTGAAAAGTCATGGCAGTCAAGTGAAGTCCCTGGGGACTGGAAAAAGGGAAATGTTGCCCCTATTTTTAAAAAGGGTAAGGAGGACCCTGGGAACTACCAACCTGTCAGTCTCACCTTTGTGCCTGGGAAGATCATGGAACAGATCCTCTTGGAAGCTACGCAAAGGCACATGGAGGACAGGGAGGTCATTGGAGACAGCCAGTACGGCTTCACCAAGGGCAAGTCCTGCCTGACCAACCTTGTGGCCTTCTACAATGGAGTCATTACATCACTGGACAAGGGAAGAGCTATGGATGTCATCTATCTGGACTTCTGTAAGGTCTTTGATGTGGTCACCCACAACATCCTTCTCTCTAAATTAGGGAGAGATAGATTTGATCGGTGGATTATTCGGTGGATGAGGAATTGGTTGGATCATAGAATTAATCATAGAATTGTAGGGGTTGGAAGGGACCTCAAGAGATCATCGGGTCCAACCCCCCTGCCAAAGCAGGATGGTCACATCCAAGAGAGTAGTGGTCAACGGATCAATGTCTAGATGGAGATCAGTGACGAGTGGTTTCCCTCAGGGGTCCATACTGGGACCAGTACTCTTGAATATCTTCATTAATGACATAGACAGTGGGATTGAGTGCACCCTCAGCAAGTTTGGGGATGATACCAAGCAACTGGTGCAGTGGACACACCTGAGGGACGGGATGCCATCCAGAGGAACCTGGACGAGCTCAAGAGGTGGGCCCAGGTGAACCTCATGAGGCTGAACAAGGACAAATGCAAGGTTTTCTGCACCTGGGTCAGGGCAACCCCTGGTATCAATACAGGCTGGGGGATGAAGGGATTGACAGCAGCCCTACTGAGAAGGCCTTGAG